>JANTCA010000446.1:0-12692 GCA_024741275.1 Chironex yamaguchii
AAGCTTTTAAGTATGATTTTAGCGCAATGTCGCAAATTTTCAAGGCGATTTTCAAGTTTTGTACCACAAAAAGATTAATCAAAACTTTCTTGAGCTCAATAATGACACAAAACGAATTAAATTTTCTATTTTAGCTATATACAAGGAACTGTAGACAGCTTGTCTTTAATTCATGTAGCAAACGACCATATCGTATGACCCAATTTGGCAAGCTTATCAACTATGATTTGTAAATTTTTATTAGAGTTTATTTTGTTAACTATAATGGTATAGGGTACAAGCTAATACAATATCCTAAAATATAACAATGAGTATATTTTATCTTATAAGGTTATATGTATATTTTATCCCATTTAGAAGTTAAGTTCGTTATAAGTGTATTCAAACAAAATGTGTTCATTCTTATATTTCAGTATACATTGTGATGAAATTGTTAATGTTGAAAATATGACTTGAGTTTGAATTTGTTATATAGCAGAAAGACAGGATATTCGGTTTTGCTTTTTACAACATCTACTTTTAGGGCATAGGAGGTGGTTGGAAGTGTTGTAATAGAGGTTTCAAATCGTTTCAAAAAGCGTTCAAATCCGGAAAACGGGAAACTCAGCAACCATTATTTCTATTTCAGAATGCACTTCTTGCCAACCTGTTCACAACATATTGGAGATTTTGGGCTACTTAACTCTAGTTTAATTTGTAAGCTTTTGCCCCAAACTATCAAATTCGTGGCGAGGGCCCTGGGGAAGAGTATCTCCTAACAAAAAGCTCAAACAAGGCTGAAGCCTGAAGAGATACTCAACACTCATGTATCTAACTTTTTTCTGTCCTCAGGCTTAGGATGAACGTTTCAAATCATTTTGCAAGTGGCAAATATATTTTTATCGCTGTCGTAAAAACTAATTTCGCCTTCTATTGGACACTTGTCATTTTTATTTTTCTTTGAAACACTTTTGTCATTATTCTTCCAATGATCAACAAGAACGGCTCCTATTGTACACATAAATACTATAAACAGCAAGTGCTGACAATTATACACAATAAAAAATTCCCTTAGAAGACACCTGAATTCGACAGATGTTTCCTGAATTCACCGGTCAACAAAGAAAGCTTAGGAGCAAGGGATAGTGCAAGACAAAAACATAATTGAATATAAAATAGCTGGAAGACCGTAAGGATAAAACTGAAAAGCAATCATGACATGGAAAAATGTAAAAACGTTGAAGTTACGAAAGGGGACAGTGTAGAGTTTGTTTTGTCTTACCTAGTAACGCTTGATCAGTGCGAGTTAATGTTTGTACTCATATTACTAGAGGAGACGTGGTCACAAAGTATTGATATTCTACACCAGTTGAAATTGATCATTTTTTTCCACTTTAATTTAAAAGAGAAAACATCTTGTACCCCACAAACATGCTCATTTGTGATACACGAAACCAGCTTTGTAAGTTAGTCAACCTTAAGGATTTCAGAAATAGTGCCATTAAACAGGCGGTGGATTTTTTACAAATTTTGCAGACTTAATTTTGCAACAAAATACGTTGAAAATTGAATTATAAAAGTCAATGAATCTACTTTTGAAATTTCAATAATAAAGGGTTGCTTTTAGAATAAGAGAACATCAGTGATCATGACTGTTAAAGTATAATTTCTATATCAATGTACAAATCAGGTGGAAGCAAGTCACATAGTAAGTCAGACATCCTTGTTCACCCTCTGAATTTTGCCTTGAAAATTTGCCACATTGCGCTGTAAACAAGCTTTTTTTCGTCTGCCACTCTTCAGAGTATGAATCGTTAGAAAGGAAAGGAAATGTATGTGGCAACCTATTTATACGAAACATGTATCAAAACTAGTCAATCATAAACAAGAAGGGAAAAAACAAAGAGAAAACGAAGAAACAAAGCATTATTGGAAGAGTCCAAGTGTAAAAACGAACTCTTTCTGACTATAGAGCACTTGTTTTTGTTGCTTTAATGTAGACAGACTCTAATACACTTAGATGAATGAACGATCTTACTGTGCCAATTATCCGACAATTCTCGCCCTAATACGTAAGTATGTTTTCATAAGTATGCTTGCAGCGCAATGTTGCAAATTTTCAAGGCGATTTTCAAATTTTATAACACAAAAAGAGTGCTCTTAATATTCTATGATAAACCTTCGTTCTACTTAAGTAAGAAGAAGTGATAACATATGAAGTACTTGCCCTTATTGCTGAATATAACACGTTCCGTAATATATGTTATATTATAGTTAAGGCAAAAAGATGTCTACCTAACAGAGATTATTGCTGATCACCATCTATTCGGAAATTACAGTCACATCTTTCTGTACATTCTGAAGGCCTTTACTTCTCAAATAACCTATTTGAGAAAACATGCTGTAGCCTCAGAAACTCCAAAATTAACAGCTTTTGTCTATATGAAATGATTATCGTCTTAATGAAGCAAATGACGGCGTAAATTGTAGTATTCAGGTTGCTCGTTTCCAGACCATAAGTTTATTTAATCAAAAAGTTGACATTTATTGGGAAAGGACTGCCCTCCACCTGAAGCGTGCAACGAAAAATGAATTAACGACAACCAAATATGAATGCAAAACCGCACATTCTTATTTTGAGACCATAGTTATAGCACTTAACAGGTTTCTGGTCAATTCATAAATTCATGCTGCATATGATTAAACTGTTGCAATATATATCTTTTATTTTCATTACTGTTGAGTCTGTGTTTTGGAGAGGTTTCTATCAATAGCTGCCGGCGTAACTTTAAGGTAGTGCTCGCATTTTATATATAGAAAATCAACTTAGGTGGGAACGACGCAAAGACATAGTTGCCATCAAAATTTCAATTAGTACCTCAACAGTCGAGCTAAGAGCATATTAACAGCTTTGATGAGATAAGAACCGCCCTCGCTGGCTATTTATTTACATATCAATCTGGTGGTTGGCCCGTTTCCATGGTGAAGACAACTTCACATCGATAGCTCCTTCCTCTCTGGTTATAAGCTGTTGCTTGAAATTATGCACAGTGCTGATCTTTTTCAATAAACATAGTATCATTTCTGTTTCAAACTGCTCTTGGGAACACACAATGTCACAGTGGAAGAGTCGGCTTAAAAGACCAATTCTTTTGACACACAGATAAACGTCGTC
The DNA here is from genome assembly GCA_024741275.1 of Chironex yamaguchii. Taxonomy (NCBI): domain Eukaryota; kingdom Metazoa; phylum Cnidaria; class Cubozoa; order Chirodropida; family Chirodropidae; genus Chironex; species Chironex yamaguchii. The sequence continues at coordinate 3,155 of JANTCA010000446.1, forward strand.
TTGTACAAATTCGATTGATTTTGCATTGGAAGCGACTACCATTATCCATGGAGGCTTAATCTACCTGCCAATGTATGTGGTTTTCAAATTAAAACTAAAAGACAGAAAGTAAAAAGAACTGGTTGAAATTAAGGAATTTTTAGGTAAGTTATATCTACATTTTTCATAATAGCGATTAATCAAACCGATTTTGTTCTCTTGTTGTAAGTTTAGTAAGGTTTAATATTCCCTTACCGGTGTTGTAAACCTTAAATCAAAATTCTATTTGTAAAAATAAATATATGCATGTACATAAATGGCTATGAAAGAAGAAAAGAAATTGAAAATTGTAATACTTGTGAAAGTAAATGCAGCTTCAAACTTTGTTGACAAAAATATATCATATCAAGTATTAGTGCAGAATTTTGTAGAAACACTATACATAATATATGTTGCTCTTTTGTTGTAAAATTCATCTGCAGTTTTTGACCCCATTTATGATATAAAAATGACAAGATTTGTAAACAAATTTTACAAACAAACTTTATAAACATTCTGCATCAAATATTTGCACTTCAAAACACTTGTAAATACACAGCGAGGACATCATCAGGGAATAGAAACTCGAATGTAAAAATGTATTTCAAATAATCTTTTCGTAACTATGAAGTTTACTGATATAGAATCCACAGAACCAGTTTTGGCTGGCCACCTTCAATAATTAATTCAATGTTTAATATCTATTAAAGTCGAGAACTATTTACAAGAGATGAAAGGATGACCTAGAAATGATTTTACTATTGTAAGTCGAATCAAACAGTTTTTACGAATTCAATTGATCTCAAATAGGCAAGACTGGTTTGCTTACTTAAAAGTAAACAACAAAAGTAAACAACATAAGTAAACAAAAGTAAACAAAAGTAAACAACAAAAGTAAACAACATAAGTAAACATAAGTGAACATATGGAGGGTACAAGGAGCAGAAACGTGATAATTATGTGATTCTGACACACCGTAAGAGTAGCCATAAAAATGAAAAGTATAAAGGAGACAACCAAGATTTTCCTGCTTCAATGTATTTGAGTAGTAAACCTTAAGCAGCTTCTAAGAAAATATTGACAAAGTGTTTTCTAACTAGTAAAAGTGTTATTTGGATGACTAAATAAACGTCTTTTTGTAAGTTGAATCGGCTTGCAAAGCAGCCTTGGTTGTTTATAGACACAATAAAAACACAATGTATTTGTGCATGATCAAATCAACAAAGTTCCTTGCTTTCAAACTGCTTTGCAGAGGAGCAGTTGAAAGATTTATTCTACCAAAATTTTAAGCATTGCGTGGATTGATTGCCGCTTTTGGACATGATCAGTTTGTCAAATCCAATCCGCATTGATGAAATTAGGGTGCAGTTATCTCTCGTTTTGTTATTCATGGTGCCAAAGATAATGTGATCTTTTTCATTAACATTTTAATTCTGTTTTTGTTGCTTTGCCTGTTGAAGTTGACTTGTATATTTATACATTGTAATCATACATTCTTCATACAAGAAAAACTTTCTTATTGCCATTATTGTCATTAACGTGCAAATGGTGACGATGAGGTATGACGAGATTAATGCTTGGATTAAAAAACAAAGTTAAGAGTGTACTTAAAATAAAACATGCAGATGTGTTATCCAGAGTTTAAAGCAAGCGGTTTAAAGCAACTCTCGCCATCCTCAATTTTCTATGACAATATCACTAGTGATATACAGAGGTTTTCTTGAATCGTTTTGCATGTTAATAGTCAGATAAATATACCATAATAGCGGAATTCAGGCAACAAAATGTTTTAAGATGCAATTTTCTATGACCACGCCCAAAAGTCACTGGTCACTTAAACAAATGCTGTTGGTAAAATCTGTGTACAAGAAGCCTTTAACTCGTCAAGATGAATCAGAATTTGAAAGAATTTTTAATAAAAGAATTTAGAAATGTTTGATTCGAAAAGGAAATGAAACTCAAAGTTATCCTCAGCTTTTAATCTGGTAAGCCCTGGATTACGAAAATGAATGAACTTAATAAAAAGTGTACCATAGCGGTTGCAATGAGAGAAATAACTGCTTTTCTTCACAAAACTCTTTGTATCTAGTTTAATGTAGATCTTTTAAAATATTTCTATCCTGCATTGTTTTTTAGATTTTTACTGATTGAAAATGGTTTGTCTGTAATGATATCTACAGTATTATATAATGTACATTGTTTAGATTGAAAAGATAACAATATTTTCTTCATTATAGTAGTATGCTTGATTGAAAGGGGCTCCATTTATGTCAATCGTTTTGGCACTTTAGGGATTCCAGTTATCAACGGTAACTCGTAATGATACTCTGAGAGGTGTTAAGGATTCTTATCGTATCCACGAGGAAGACCTCGATAGCGATCAGAATGTTCCCTTTCCACCATACAAATAGTGTTAATGGTGACTGCAAAGCTGAGATCTGCTCTCACATAAGTATGGGCAAAATTAGAATAACAGAGCTGACATCGCTTTGGAAAAATAGAGGCATAAGACAAGTAATGAAGATAAAAGCATGTAAGCACTGTTGTGGTCTGCTGTCACGTATACTAGAAGCATGGACAGTCTGCAAGATAATTCAAATCAAAATACAGGTCACAAATGCGAGAATGTATCACGGGCCAGTTGGACAAAAATTGACCATATCATTGAGATACTGTGCAAAACCGTAAGCTGTTAGGTGTCACTTGAGAGAAACATCAACTTGTCACAGGGAAGATGAAAGAAGAAGAAACATAAGCTAACAACGACCAATTAGATGCACACCAAGAGAGCAAGCTTCTGTCAAGCCAGTTTGATTATTCACCGGTGAGTTCATGAAGCTATCATTACCAAATGTGGTAACTGGATTATCCCCACCAACACTTTGTCACCAGCATTATGAAGGTTTCGTTACCGAAAAACAAATCCAGAAGCCAGGATTTGATCCAGATCACCTCCACATTTTAGTCAGTTCTAATGTGGTCCACTTCTGACCTATCCTGAAAAGTTCATCAAATTCCATTCATAACTTTCTGAGTCATGTTGCTAGCAAACAGACAGACAAACCAACACAAGCAATAACATTGGCAGAGGTAAAAAGGTAGACAATGCTAGCAACACTCCAGACAACACAGAGACGTTGACAAAAATAATAAATGAATGCATGCAGCAGAGTATGCCAACTGTCAGCGTCAGAAGTATTCACTTCAAATATGTCATACCGCTTCACTACTCTCCTAAACGAACAAATGGCATCATTGAGAAAAGGTAAGGTGTGCTGCAGCCATTAAATTGAGAGGCAATACATCACCCATACCACGATGCATGCAACAGAGCAGGTCTAGGCCAAGCTCCATGTAACAAAACTTTTCGATCAATTTGTTTAGTGTGTCGTGTGTCTGGACTGTTATCTTTAATGTAATGCAACTGCAAATCCTGGATTGAACCACGACAACTAAACTTGATCTCCACGCTTGTTTTTAAGTCGGGCATAATGCCTTATTAACCGAGTCCGTTTTGAACAAAGTTCTGAACAATGCTTTCTTCACTTACTACGATTCTGGAATTATTTAGTAAAAGTACTTCCATGAAATAGTTTTCATTTAGGATGAGCAGAGCATATGTCATGGTATTTAAAAACGCTCTTCATTCATCTTGCTTAAAACTTCAAATGGGCAGCTACAGCAAACAACAGACAAAATGATGATTAGCATTTTTCAATGTTAAGTCGAACTCGCGTTTTGCTCCAGTCATAAAGAATTAAACAGTTATTTGCTGTGAAGATGAATGGTGATTTTGAAAGGAAAATGATGACATTTATTGGTATGCAAAGCAATATTTAACCAAGTGCTCATACCTATTCAACTTGGGTCAGTATTCATTTTGTAGCAACTGAATGCAAAACAATCTTACATTTACTAGAAAAATAATGACTCTTGAGCGTTTTGCAGGACACCCAAACTGTTTTAACCTAAAGGTCATTGCAAGTTGTGCTTCCACTTGAACAAAACATCGATCGATTTATTCTAAACTAGGCTGTATTTGCGAGAGGAAATATACACATTTCGACAGGAACTCCCACGATCCATGCCCCACCGTCATTGACACAAGATAAGGCCAGTGGCGAAGGCAAAGGGCCTACTTGTCCTGCTTAGCAGGACCAACAATTTTCAGTTTCAGTTTGTTGGTAGACCCCCATCTATGGCTACAATTCAACCAAACTGTGATTGCCTTTGGGTTTTTTTCACGGGATCGTGTATTTGGTCTTGCTTCACCATCGGCCATTGCTAATTTGGTCCTGCTTCACAGAAGCGTAAAACAAAGAGTACTCCTGCTCAATCTGGAGAGCTGAAGTGTGACGCAGTGATCGTGATCACATGTTAAAGTTGGACTAATTTAATTGGTTCAGAGGCAACCTACGCAGGCCCTTCGTCATCGTTATGTCAACATCTAGTCCTGCTATTCTGGAAAGCAGGAGTGTCGCTGTTTTAAATGTGGTGTTAAAAGTTAACTAAATGAAAACTTTGCTTCACAAAGTTGTGGCAAATACGTCTCTGGAATGCAGGCTTAATTCAGGGAGTGGTTTATGAAGCATTTTGTTCTGTTGCCGAACCTCGAGAGCAGGACCAACTTTTCTGGGCCAGCTTCGCCACTGGATAGGGAGTGCATAGTGCAAGTGTACCCCATAAAACGTTTAACTGAGGTGCAAAATCAAGTTTTCTTGGGTTTACTGCCCGAAAAACCCCGGTATGCGCTCTCCTTTTGTTACGGGGCTCATGCCAATCCGTGTCTATGGCGTATGTAGAATGTAGGTAACCTACTGTAGTTCAGAAAGCAGGAATTTAGGCACATGTTAGTAGAAAAAGGCTTGGCCCATTTTAGAAGAATGACCAATCAAGGGTGGCAGCGCTGTGCCAGATTCACATGAGTGATACAACTTGTGTTAGGAGTAAAGATATTGTCATCATAATTCCTGTTCACGCTATTGACAATATTGTTGAGAAGTAAAATTCTCACCTCAACGCATCAAATTTGACACAAGTCGTCGATTCTCGGTTGTTTACTTAAGTAATCGCCCGATATTTCTCATTTTGACTTTTACATATGACAACTTCATGTATACGTTTTAGAGAACAGTGTGATTAAAACGAATTAACATGCCTCTTTTTATTTCACGTGATTTCAGTGGGCAAAGGATAGCGGTTTTTGTCTAGAACAGAAAACATATTGAGCTTTGCAAAGAAATCTTTTAGTATTTGTGTAATACTTTCTTACTTGTGTAGTATAGAGGACTTTGACAGGCCAGGGACAATAAAAGGGACAATAAACTAACACGTCAACTCCACTCAAAACATCATGTGCATCAAGTTTGTTACAACCACGTAGCAACAGTTACTATGTCTTCACTTGGTATGTGACGTAACGACTGTGGTAGCGTATTTGGAAAGGACGTCTGATCTCAGATCGAGTAAGAGGCTCCATTCACATCACTTCTAATACTTTTTGAATGAAATTTTTTCGGCAAAAGAATTAATTGTAACGCTAAGATTATTACAGCTTTCTCCAAGTCTAAGCTCCTCTCTGTACCATTGTCATTGAAAACAAGCCTTCGTGATGCTGGGCTTGTCCATGAGTAACGGAATTAACCTGCAAGAGATGATGCCAGTACACAACCTTTGATTACAGATACTCGATGTTAGATGCATTTGTTGATAGACCGGTCCTCTTGGTGTTCAGGGCATCTCATTCTGAACAGTTTTATAAGCAATGCTTAAAATTACTTTTGACTCCGTGACCGTTATTACAAGCCGTATAGTACAGTCCATTTATGTTGCTGATGAAAATAAGGCTTTTGTTTTCTATTGTGTTAAACGCTTTAAAAGATATTGGGATTTTGGTCTTACTCAGAACCTTATGAAAGGTCCAGTAATGTCGTATCCATCCTGCCTACGTGATTGCAATAGAAGACTAATACTACTTTCTTCACTTTTACCATCCTAACGTTGGTGTGCCCTAGGGCTCGGTTGTAAGACCCAATGTATTCCTTGCTTTCGTTAATGATCTACCCGAGTCTATTTTCCAAAACTTTCATCTTCCCAGATCATGCCACCGTCATTCCTGCTGTATTAGGTGCTTCCTTGGCTAACCACACTCTTATGGACAATTTCTTCGAGAAAGATCTATGGATTGTTAATGCTGAGTATGAGAGGTAACTTGCCACCTCTGTTCCACATAAGATCTTTCGTCAAACTTCACAGCGAATCCAAGGTATCTAGTTTTGTCTCTTTGCGCTATTGCTCCCAAAATTCCTATCTTTTCTAGTCCCGTTTACAGTCGAACACAAAGCATAATCCATCCATGAGGATGGCTCACGTTGTCGTCCATGGAAGTACCTATTTCCAGAGATAATTTGTTTTTGAAGGCTGCCGTTGTAAGAAGTACTGCAACAACATGTTGCAATGTATATCTTGAGTTTTTTTATAGTCAGACAGCAAAGAGCTTTCTTATCTTGTTCTATCAATGAGCATAGCCTCTTTATGTCTTCTAAAGTACTGTCAAATATCACACATTTGAACTAAGATGGATTTCCTCTTATTCTGGTAATTTCATATTTTTTTTCACTGCTTTGTATTGCAACACGCTTTGAATCAACATTTCCCTCCTCCTCTATTATTGTTATCACTATCATCGCCATCATCAACATCATCATTATAATCGTGATCATCATCATTATTATCATCATCATCACTATCGTTATCGTCTGTCATCACTATGGCCATTATCAACAACCGTCATCATGATCGTAAATCATCATCATTATTATTATCAACATCATCATCATCATTATCATCATCAACATCATCATTATCATCATCAACATCATCATTATCATCATCAACATCATCATCATTATCATCATTATTATTATTATCAACATCATCATTATCATCATCAACATCATCATTATCATCATCAACATCATTATCATCATCATCATCATCATCATCATCATTATCATCACCATCATCACCATCATCATTATCAGCATCCTCTGTCATCGTTATGATTATCATCATTAACATTATCATTATCAACTTGATTATCATCATTATCATCATCATAATTATCGCTATCGTCTGTCATCATTATGGCCATTATCAACAATCCTCATCATGATAGTAAATCATCATCATTATCATCAACATCATCATTATCATCATCAACATCATCATCATTATCATCATCATTATTATTATCAACATCATCATTATCATCATCAACATCATCATTATCATCTTGATCATCATCATTATCATCATCATCATTATCGTTATCCTCTGTCATCATTATGACCATTATCAACAATCGTCATCATGATCGTAAGTCATCATCATCATTATTATCAACATTATCATCATCATCATCATCATTATCATCAACATCATCACCATCATCATCATTATTATCATCATCCTCTGTCATCGTTATCATTATGATCATCAACATCATCATTATCATCTTGATCATCATCATTATCATGATCATTACCGTCATCGTCTGTCATCATTATGGCCATTATCAACAACCGTCACCATGATCATAAATCATCATCATTATCATCCAGGATCTATCATCATTAGCAGCATCATAATAATAAACCTATTGTTATCATCGTTGTCGTCTTATTTTATCCATCAATAAAAACCATAAACATGTCCTAGTGCAGATTTTCAAGGACCACTACCACCTAAGCATAACAGTTGTATGAATCAGTGTGACTACACCTCGTAACTGTTTATCCTGCTCTTGTGTCTTTCAGTTTGGCTAGTTGCTCGTGCGATGGTGGCCTTCTTCGTTCGATAATTCTATCCTCTATCAAGACGTAGTCATTTTTCTTTCTTCCTGTAGTAGATTACATGCCAACGCGTTGCTGGTAGCCCTGTTTGCTTACCGTGTTAATCTATATAGGCACCCTTTTGTCCATGGGCAAAATTCACTCCCCTTGAACAGAATGTAGTTTTCTGTTGTTGCTAATGGTGGTGAGCAAGAACAATTCCTTTTGACGAAACAAATCTATACTCTAAATAGACAGGAACACTCTCCCTTGGAATGCTAATACGTTAATTACAGACCGGTCAAATTACTTAATGAACATTTATTATTATTATGGAGTAAAATTCATCAGTTTTGTTTGAAGCACAGAAGAGCTGTCGTCGTCCTGAATTCCACTCAATTCGTCCACATTCATTTTTTTATTTTTGAAAGAACCTGTAGGAAAAGAATACAAGAGTGTCTTTTTGTTTACAACCAACATCTCTTTGTACACAAAGGAAAACAATATCGTGCCTCTTCAACACATCGCTGCAAAAAACAATTCAAACGCAGGTCAACCATAACGATATGCCACTGGCATTCTTGGAGAAATTTCTGGGTATCATGAAACCCTGACAATCTTCTGAAGCTTGTCCAAATACTGTGCCCACGTCCTTGATGTAACATAAAATTAAATAAAAAACCTGATGTATTAGTAGGAGAGAAAGCATCGTGAACATGAAGGGCACAAGTCGTGTTCACACGTCTTGGTAAGTCGTGCTGTTTCATTTAAAGTCTTCCGCTGTTTGCATTTGTAATGGGATGAAATGCCGTGTTGAGCTTGAGCGATTTTGCTTGACATTTACTTCATATTGAAGTCTTGTGAAAGTTTTGCCTTGCCTGCTACGTTATCTTAATGTGATATGATGGTGTACTGAAGTCGACGCGCTCTGTCTAGTTCACTCTTGTTACATATAGTATTTATTGGTCGCGATGTTTATAGTTCAGTATATCGGTTTCATTTTGTTCCTGTCTTATTCAATGCACTGTTTTATGGGGGTATATCTCTGCCTTGCAAATTTAAGGCGTGTTCTCCAATCGCAGTTGCTGTGACCTGATGGCCACATTACCGAAAGTTAAGATACTCCCAGACTTATTGATTGCCTTTTGTTTCTCAAGGCATTATCTGCCTCTACACGATTTCTTGCACCACGCATGTGTGTTCTGGTGAGGTTATCTTACTTAAACATTAACATGAGCTTCAAGTTATGGATTATTACCCTTGCTATGTCCTCCCACTGGGTAGCAGAAAAGTTCTGACCGAGACGGAATATATGTACATATATATCTCCTACGTTCATTAAAAGATTATATAAATTCTTCAAAAAATAAACATTTCATATAACGAAACGTCTTCTTCAGAATTATTCGAAACGTTATATGAAATGTTTATTTTGTGAAGAATTTATATATATACATCTATAAATTTAGATATATATTTAGATATATATTATATATATATATCGACTCCCACTCAGTGCAGCTATAGTGGTAATGCTTCACTCTTGACAAATACATGTTTATGTGTGCACTGAGTGGGAGGCGACTGGGCTCGAACTTGCAATCCTCAGACTCAAAAGCAACCGCTCAAACCTCCCTGCCATATATGTATATATGCATTTATATCTATGTATCTGTGTATATATGTAT
>JANTCA010000447.1:0-12691 GCA_024741275.1 Chironex yamaguchii
TTTTGTATAAATAGGTTGCCATATACATATACATTCCTTTCTGACGTTTCATACTCTGAAGAGTGTCAGACGAAAAAAGGTTTTAGGTATGAATTTAGTGCAAAGTTGCAAATTTTCAACACGAAATGTAACTACCTGTGAGAAGCTAAATACTGTGCTGAATAGCATAACTATGACAACCCACTTCAAAGTTATAGTAATACACTATTACAGGCAAGTCATCACAAACAAACAGTAAAACTGAGATGTCTAAATTGGATAAATGAATAGCGGGAAAAACAAATTTAAAAATTATTGCACAATCAAGATGGTATTGTATTAACATTAGATTTTATCATCCTGGAGGCATCTATACAAGGATATGCCCAGGTGACCAATTCAGACAAAGCAAAATACTACATCATGGTCAAATAGAGATAGCCAACGGGGATATAACAGCAACTGCAGGCTGATAAAAGTAGGACTCAAGATCAGATGGAGACCAGTCAAAAACACTCATACAGCAGAGACCATTTTCTTAGGGTACAACGAAAATTACAGATGTGCAGTATTCTGATCTATAGGCAAAATAAACACTACTGACAGTAGCCAAGGTGACCCTAAACAGATTAATAAAAGTAAGCATGGATCTTACTGCAGACGTGAACATTGGTATTTAGAAAAAACTTCCCAAAAATAGTAAAGTTTGGAGAAACAGAGCAGTGTCATATATGTGCCATGCTCAAAGAGACAACACGGGAGCAAAAATCACCCACTGAGAAGATAAATGATGGAAAGGCAAAGAGGGCATCAAAGTACCCTACAGACCCTACTGTTACCTATTTCAGATTGAATCTATACGGAATTGTACAGATCCAAAGTTGCAATAAATAACATTACACAACAAAGTAGTTGGATGCCCAGGGCTTCTTCAAACCAATAAATACTAAATGCCATCTGTTGTTGCATCACCTAAATCCTACAATCCTGAGAATTGGATGGGGTGGAATTCAATAAGTCTGTCATCATGTCAGAAGGATGATGTTATGATCACTACACAATGCATTTATTAAAGACAATGGTCTGATAGACCAGGCTGTGTATATAAGGCCTGTGTCGAGGAAATGATTGCCACAAGGGCATTATCCTTGCTTTTTACGACCCCTAGCAGGGTGACATAATAGGATTAGGAAGAGCTGTTAAGAAAATGGGTATTTGAATGCTCATCCACAAGAATGAGGCAATCAACTTCACACAGTACAAAATGTAAAGATGAACTCACATGGCTAGCGAAGAAGGCAACCATACATAGTTGTCGTGTTTAAAAGATTGACTGTGCCTTGTCTCAATATTAGCTAGAAATCAGGTAAAAAATCTGATCGTTCAACGAAACCTAAAAGGTAATTTGGTAATTGCATATATACCACATAACTGTAGCATATCATACCACAATCAACCAGATATGCTGGCCAGAAGTGCAGAGACTTTTGAAAACCTGACAATAACATCACGATACTATTAGTAAAGAATGCTTATGTGGGCATTATAGAAATTGAATTATTGTTAAGAGATGAGGCAAAAGCCACGACAGTAACACTAACATTAGTCATAATGGACACATAAAATGAAGTACAGATAGAAACAAATGAAGTGTTTTTGAGGTTTGTTAAGCACTACTGTCAACATCAACATCATAATCTGCGTTTTGAGACCATAAATAATTGACTACTCTTACAGCAGCTTAAGTCTTTTTTTACAACATACAGACTTTAACTTGTTGTAAATTGTCATATTGTAATTGTAATATTCAACAACAAGTAATAAACAAGGCAATTCATATTAAAAGTCATGCGTATGATAAAATAACATTGTATCAATATATTTATGGTCACAAATTTTACCTTGATCACAGACAGGGTAGTAGCTTGATCCTCTAATGCTGGTTTGACATTACATATTGCATACTCTAACCATTGCTGAATTTGACATTTCTCTAATAATGTTGCATCATTAAACATTTGCAGTTCATGAGAGTTACTAAGCTTCACTAGTTCCTTAGCAACTGTCATTAATCCAGAAATGGTAGTTCCATCAGAAAATTCCAAAACTGGCCCCTAAAATTTAAGTATGGCAGTGAATCATAGAGAGTGAGAATGTACCTTTGTTTTATCAATATTCTACACATTTGGTTGAAAAAAAGCATATTACTTACATGCATAAATATAGATGCTAGAAGCGACAAAGAGCATATCCATAACCAACACTACTTAAAACAATATCAGGATAAGTATGGTCCTGCATAAACTTTCAAACAGCAAGCATGAAAGAATACCAGTACAGTGCAAAAATGCATTTTAATTTTACTTCATTTCAATCTATTTTATTCGTTTATTTTCATTGTTGATCACTGCTAGTTGTCAATGATTACAAAACGGTGTTTTAACTGTATCCTCATGGTGGGATGTCAGACGCATGTTACATAATACAATGCCATTCCTTTCCTGGAAATCCTTAGTAGCTAGCAAATAGTAGTTCAAATAAAAGCTTCCAAAATACGAAAACATAATATGAGAAGTTTGCAGAAGTAGTTAACAAATTATCTACATAGCAAAAATGGGATCATTTCGAATCCCTCTCTTTGCTCGCTTAAATGATCTGCTTACCAAACAAAACAGAAAAATCAAGTTTAGGTTGGATGTATACAAATATATCAGTAATGTCAATAATAGGCAAATAGTAAAAATGACTAGAACTTTGAATTTATCCAATTATGCTTTTGGTGTTGGACGAGACACCTAAACATAAGGTGACTTTGATTATAGAAACAGCACAAGAGCCAAACAAGCTCTAATGCTGACTTTTGCACTGGCATACCACTACATTTCATTATAAAAATATCATTTTAAAGTTATATTATTACTTACACTATGCATACTTTCAAACGGTACATACAAGTATTCAGTTACAATTTCAATAGATCATAATTACTTAGTACTAGCACTTAAAGGGATTCCAGCTTCATCAGCCATTCCCTGCCCCATGCATAGGGTCCGCCATTGTTGCCTATCAGCCGCCAGATCCATGATTATGTTGATTTGATTATGGGCCCAGTTGACAGCGCCATGCGTTGGCTTTAAGAACAAAAGGTCTTTATCCAACAGGCTGTCCCAATTGCACTTAGCAGCCCCGCAGATGCAGTGCCAACTGTGCGGTTTAGGATTCTGCCATATGGCTCCACAGAGATGGTCAGAATCCATTCGAGCAATGTGTCCGGCCCACCTCAGCTGTCGAGCTCTTATAAGTTGTTCAACAGTTGGTTGTCTGTCACACATCTCTCGGATTTGGGCATTCGGTATGCGCATACGCAAGGATATTTTAGCATTTCACCTTAGAAAGGACATTTGGAATACTTCCAGGGCATCAGTATCTGCCTTAGTGAGGACCCATGTTTCTGAAGCATAGAGGAGGATGGAGATGATTGATACATTATAGATTGCGCATCTTTACGCTAGTGGAGATGTCATTACAGTCAAAGACCCACTTACGCAAACATCCAAAAGACTGAGATGCCTTGCTAAAACGTGCTGCAATGTCATCACTGGCGGCGACCCTCTCACCACTTACGACGGAACCCAGATATGTGAACAAGGGTACTACCTTAATGGTTTCATTGTACACACTGAGCATGGGGGGAGTATCGAGATGGAAATACAGCACTTTTGTTTTTGCTGGTTTGATCTTTAGGCCAAACTGTTCAGCTTTCGCAGAGATGCGATCCAGTATGCTCTGGCAAGATGCTGCAGAATCCGCCAAGACAGCGATATCATCCATGTATGCAAGATCTGCTAGCAGCTGTAGAGCCTCAGAATGCATTACACCATCTTTGGATGAGATGGAGTGTGAAATGATCCAGTTGAGTACAAGATTAAACAGCATAGGTGACAAGATGCAGTCCTGCCGTACACCCGTCACAATTCATACACCTTTTAAAGCTTTGAATTCAAAGCAACCCCCACATGATGTGGCAAACAATACAAAGTGATTTATCATTATTAACATTATAAAAATATGACCAAAAAAATTACCAAAAGGAAATTTTGGCACACAGAAGTACATAAAATCGATAAAAACTTTTCTAATTATCGATGTTCAAGTAAGACTGTGGTTGCAATTCCATTGCATTTTTGTCCATTCCATTACATTTTTGTACGCATCTCTTTTTTGCAAGTGCTTTAAGTAAACAAGGAAACTCTGTTATAAGTGCACCTCTCCATTTTAGCTGTGCTTTTAACACTCTCCTCCTTCTTACTAAATCACCAAACCACACTTCTACATGAAAATGTTAAGTTTATGTCAACCTTAACGAGACACCATTGTTAGACAGCATCTGCTAAATACCCTTCCCTTTGCAGCCAGGTACAGTGATGACATTTCCCTCTTAATGTTTTAGAAGTATTTTATGTCAGAGAATGTGGACCATGGCAATCTTAACTAGCTAATTAAGATCACCATGGTGTAGACCTAAATAATTTACATTTCCACTCATATTGCTTAACTGGTCCTGAGTCATTCACAAATTCTCTTACTCTCATCCCTCTATATATTCCTCTGTATGTTTGGCTGGTTTGATTCTTTGATATTTCTTAATTTTCAAATCTTGTCTTTAACACTATGATTGCTGAAAAATTTACACCTAGATTTACTGTGGTGTCATTTTTGATACCAGTCAGTCTCCTTTCAATATTAAGGAGATATTTTTGAAATGTGGAGCAGATATTAAAACTTCTGTTGTATGTTTTTATAGAAGATTGTCTGAGTATGAAAAAAACTCATTAATTATTACATTTCTCAGCAGCTGTTTCAGAATTACAGATAGCACTTATCAGCTTGTACCTACTTTGGTAATGCGTTTTGAGTCTTTGTTGGCACACTTGCAACAAGTTGGTAATTCACAATTTTTTCACACTGCATTGTCATTATAGCAGTGGCTGATATGACATTTTCCTCTTCTAACACCAGTAGCAACACCTAATGGTATGTTGTCTTCTTAACTCTGTGAACTATCCATTGAACAACTCTGTTCACCACATATTTAGCAAAGATCTTCAACAAGTAAGAAGACAAATAGTCGCATGCTAATGGTCATTAGCCCAAAGATATGGCATTACGTCAACCAGAACCCAAAATCTGCTTCCGTATTTGTCAAACATGTTTTGCATGTAAGCTATTAAACTAGAGCATGATTTGCAGGGCACCGATTGCTCATCCACAGTTGGACTATAGTCACACACATAAATTATTTTGCAATTTGTAGCAAACAAATCAAACACTTCCCTTATTGGAGCAAACCCATCAATGTGTGCTCCTATTCTCACTCTTGTTTGCATGTCATCAAACCTAAGGTATTTCAGTTCTCCAAGTACCTGTCTCTCGACATTGTCGAGGGGAATATTTGAATCCCATATGTTTTGCTCTATAGAAAAGCAGCTAGGTGTTTGTTTCCTTAAACTAAAGTCCTATGCAACATTGCAATGCTATAAGATGCCTCTAACTCTACTAAGTCAAATCCAAAGTTAGCATTTCCTCACTCTTAGTCTTAGTGTTGGTACAGGTGACAATAATATTTAGCATCATTATGTACCCACATATTGAATGCATATATGCATCATCACTTTCCTTATAACAGGAATCAAATGAATCATAGTAGCATGAGCTTTCTAGATATTTTTGTTCATAAAGTAATAGACAAGACACAGATCTCTTTTGCAAACCTACTGATACTCAAGTTCTTGCATAAGAAATCTTACCATCCAGCGCACATTAAGATCCATTCCATCTAGTCAGGCAGTCAGGTTGAGACGTATATGTGGGGAGACGTTTTTAGATCAACCATTAGTTTCT
Organism: Chironex yamaguchii; assembly: GCA_024741275.1. Taxonomy (NCBI): domain Eukaryota; kingdom Metazoa; phylum Cnidaria; class Cubozoa; order Chirodropida; family Chirodropidae; genus Chironex; species Chironex yamaguchii. The sequence continues at coordinate 5,881 of JANTCA010000447.1, forward strand.
TCTGGATGTGCCAAGAATCTTAAGGCTAGATCACCTAGTGTAGAGGTGGCCGAGGAAGCTGGAAGCTTTAGATGTGGTAGATCACGTTGTCAGATTTGTCAATATGTAGTAGAGGGGGATAGATTCAAGGGTCCTTATTCCAGTAGGGAGTACATGATTAAATATGGACTGGATTTTAACTCTTCTGGTGTAGTTTACCTTCCAGAATGTAGGACATGTAGTAAACAGTATGTAGGTAGTACATGTACTAGGTTTAGACAGAGATTTAATAATTATAGGTGTTCTAGCAAAAAAATTGACAAGGGAGTTAGTGTACCACAGTTTCTACCAAGAGTTTTTTCAGCACTTTTCTGGACCGGGCCATAGTGGATTTCTACAAAATGTTTTTGTTAGGTTTATAGACAAGCCATATAATGGTAATAGAAGGAAGGAGTTGTTTTGGTAGTTGGAATTAGATAGCATTTTACCAAATGGACTTAAAAGTAAAGTGGGTGTCAGTTAATTGTTTTTAGCCAGTCTTTTTTAAAGTTACTGTTATTGTCCTCTTGGTAGTACTTAAACATCTCTTTGTTTCATTGTTTCTATTGTGTATCTTCCTTTTCATTGTATACGCATACTTTGTCTTACTCTTATCAAATTTCCAGATTAGTTTTCCACCAGTGCAACATATGCAACAAGTTTCTCAAACAATCCTGGCTTTTGTTTCATACAAAATACAAATGCATAATTATTTTAATCCAGCACCTATATGGGGGAATATTTGCCTTTCAGAAAAATTTCAAGTCTGTCAAGGAATTTTTTTGAGTGAAAAATTTGTTTCATCTCGTAAAACTGCCATATCTTCTTCTTATTGCCCCCAATTTAGGAATTTGACCTGAGTGCTCCTGCCAACAAAATCTTGGAGCCACCCATGAATGGAACAATTTTTAATTGAATTTTGAATTTCCTTCATGTTCAAAGCCATCCTTGAGTATGTGTGCTTAACCTTTACATTACACACAATTCTTGAGCATTGGGTTCAAGAGGGTCACAAAAAGGATGTGACAAAAATGCAGGGTTATGTTAAAAAGAATAAGAAGGAAAACAAAAGAAAATTAGAAGAATGTGAGAAAAGTTACATGCCAAGATACCAAGACTGACTGAATATAGTGTTGAGAACACACAGAAGTTAACGTTAGACTGCAGCAAAAGTTAGTTGCCATGGAACAGGAGAATAAAGAATTAGACAAAAGATATCATGATGTTGAAAGGCAGGCAGAAGAATCTTTATCTGAATATGAGGAGGCATATGTGAATTAAAGTTAATGGTGAAAAGATAAAAGAAAATTCTGATGAATTTTTTGCAAAATATGTCATTAAAAGATCAAGAAATGGTAAATTGAGATCAAAACGTTGCACTGAATTCAAGTTGAAAGAACAGCAGTTGTCAAAAGCTGAACAAAAGGTACAAAAATATTGCACCAGGAATCTAGCAAGAAAGGAAAACAGGCACAAAAATAAGTTTCAATAATGCCGCAATATACTAAATTGGTCCAAAGTTCTCTAAAGTCAAAAATTTTGTCAAAAATTTGGTCAAAAATTTTGTAACACCCCCCCGACCCCACTCACCCTCCAAAGTTGAAGGAATGTGCGCCCCTCGAAAGAATCCAACTGTTACAGAAATATAGCAATCAACATACCTTTAGGCCAACAGTGGACACTTTTTTCTTCTTATTTACTGAAAGGGCTGTTGGACTAAGTTGCAAAAGCGACAAGAGACTATTTAAAGCAAAAGAGTTGTTCAAATGCAAACTCACGGCCATCTTGAAAACCGAAAAACTACATAGCCTCGTTATCATGAAATGAATCGCAAAAATGCAACGCCGTTGTTGTTATTGTCATTGTAATTGCGTAGCTTGAAAATTCTTTCCAGTGAGCAGGACCTGGCTACGAACAGTGTGACGACATTTTGCGTCACTCCGTTCTACGAGCTGCATTTTTATGAAGACATCAAGTGATGTTTGCAGGACCGCTGCCATCTCCAGAACTAGGTTTTACGGGAGAACCGACTACCTGTTCCTCTCCAACCCTCCTCCTCTCTCATCGGGGACCAGACAATAGTGGTGTTCAATTTAATGCAGTGCCGCGAGGCTCATATGAGACTATGTGTGTGTGACTAGTAACGTAGAAAATAACTGACTTTACTGTTTCAAATAAGAAGGGGAACCAAAAATTCCCCCTCTCCACTGTTTATTTTGCGGACCAAAACTTCAAACTACAATTTCTTCATAATTTCATTCAATATTGCCTAACTTGTTCCATAACGACCCGAACAACTCTCACGCATTGACATTTCTTTCAGGGCAAGTTAAATCTCCATGAAAATTTATAAAATCAATAAATAGCATCGTTTGTGAAATATGATTGTCCATTCATGTAATTTACTGACTGGACTATGGAATTTTAAGACTTCAATGAAACAGTTTCGTAGACTACATTGTGTGTTACATGTGGACAAAACCCATTGCTGTATGCCACAAAAAATTGCAACCGCTCTTATTAGTGTGGCTTTGTTTCTCATATTTTGGTCTGTAAAATACGATATGGAAATGTGGTGCAAGCAGAGGAGCATGAAACTTAAAAACAGCATTACTAGAGCACAAAACCAGCAAACAAAAACTCTACGCTGTATAGATACTAACATGATTTAAAACATAAAAAAAGACAGTATTAAAGAGTCAGTCTCTTTTGCAGTCACTGTTGCATCTGCATAGTTCTATGCATTTCAACTCCGCTCTGACACACTTGTATCTTCCCCTGCACCCTTTCCTGGGAAAGCTTCTGCAAGGTCAGTCGAGTGAGGCAAGTAAATTCCCCCTACCATTTTCAACCCCCAATCCTCAGGAGGTAGAGGTTACTGTTGAATCAAAGATTGCCTTCAGACATGTCCTGCCTGGTAAGCAGCACGAAAGCTGTGTTGAAGAAGTGCAGTAACTGTGGCTGGGAGGGCTTCCATCGCTGGCTCTTCATCACAAATAAATCATGACGGCAGCTGTTGACAACAAGACAATTGCTTCTCCGTTCGCACATTAGTACAGCAAAGCATTCCAGCATTGGCACTGCATCCTTGATAGCTTTTATTGTCTCTGTGACATCATCAAAATTACACCATGTGCTCCACACGTTTTTGTTCCTACGGTTTACAAAGAACGACGTTTGGTCGCATCCAGCGAAGGCATGAAAGAACAAAGGTCCTTGCATTGACAGGATAGTATGCTTGATTCTGTCTGCGTCCGAAATCAATCCACAACTCTTTGACACTTAGCTCAGCAAACAGTGCTACTGCCAGAATAACAACATCTGTGTCAACCGTTTTTATGATACCATGTTCAATGCCACTATGTCTTCTCATATCCAATACATGAAGAAATACGTGTGTGTCAGCTTCTTCATGTTTACACAGGCTTAAAGTCCCAATCTGTGCATCATTCGAGGTCAGAACTCTGTCTTCGAAGGCTGTGACAACAATGTTATCGGTTTAAATTTTTCTTATGATCTGCGCCGACAGGAATCCTGTTGCTTGATCAGCATTGGTACAAAGATATTTCTGGGGTACTCTGCAAATGTGCTTTGCTTTGTTGGTTTCAAAAGGCTAACAGACACAGAAACCTTAAAAATTTTAAAACTTTTTAGGTATGGTTATAATGAGTTGTGCACCTTCAGGTTCTGCTGATATGGTGCCATTGATATCTGCAGTGTATTTTCCCTGTGTTTCATTGGTGTTGGTTGCCACAAAAGATTCTGTTGTTGCAGACATTTTCAAGCAAGGCAGCAGGTCAGCTTTTACTCCAGATCTTACTTTGCCATCACAAACTAGTGAAGGTGGGTTTGCACTGTTCTCATGACTAAAGAAGGTATCCATGTCGCCATCCGTAGTTTGTGTCGCCATGAAAAGCTGAGAAAAGATTCTGACATCATTCTTTAGAGACTTTTTCTCAATGTCTGATCTGGAAGGCCGTTTGCAGCTATACTTGTTTGCTGAGTAATGGAAACTTGTTCTTCTTAACAGGGTCCTCGATCTTCATACGCTTTCTTGCCAAATTCTTCAATGGTGCGAACAGCTTTTACAATTGCATTATCGATAACATCTCTCGTCTTGGTCTGCACAAGATCATTTCCATAAGAATCACTGAATGCATTTCCCAATTTGTTGAACTCTTCTGTTGTGCTGTTGACATAATTGAAGAACAACTTTTGAAAAGTCAGAGTTTTCTCATGGTGGCAAAAGTCTGTTTGTTCTTCCTTTCTCGGTATAGACAACATCTCAAACTCAGCAACAGCAGAGGCAACTTCAGGTCTACATACCATCCAGTGGTGCAGCATTTCCTCATCCTCTGTTCAACCTACAACCCCTCCATCGCCTTTGACATCTTTGTTGTGTTGTTTGTGCCTTTGATCTAGTCCCATACTCGATAATGGCTTTTTAGTTCTTAAAACTACAAACCAGCCAAACTCACTGAATGCTTGGCACACATAGGTAGTAGGATCCTATCACAAATATCGGGTCAAGAGAGGTCAATACTTCCTATAAATAGTTATGTAGAAACAAGTCGTCGCCATTTTGTAAAAGACGACGTAAGTAAGTCCAGTAACTAACCAGAAGTGTATTTGAATTTAGGAATTCATGATATTAAATACATTTTTTTGTAAATGTATCACCTACGCATGACTGAAAAAAATTTCGAAATTTCCTACCGCCATTTTTAAAGGTTTAAGTACTACTTAATCTGGTCTGCTATTGAGTGGTTAACATAGTCGCAACAGGCCGGTTCCTCTTCGTATATTGGATGATATTACTGCAAAGTTTCATGCTTTTTGCTCAAAATGCACAATTGACCCATTCCTTTGCACGATTCTATTACACTGTTACCACCCATTTGAGGAAAGAACTATTCATATGCGTGTTTTAGATCAACATGACCTTAGTCATCTGACAGAATAGATATGATGAAGCCTCTATTAAAAAGCTTCACCAGTTCATCTGTGCTATTTTCATTATGTACGTTACAAATCTATATGACTGCAAAAAAAGGAGGCATGTTTTGGAAATGATAATGTCGTCTGCTTGCTGATGACTACAATAAATACATAGAACAAAAGTTAGCAATAATAAATATTTCCCTTGCTCTTTTATCACAAAGTCCTAACGTAATAAATGAGCACGTAATTGAGAAAATAAAGCTCTATGTACACGATTGAAAGTGGCATCAAGCTATCGATTACTTTCCATTCTAGTCGGCTGCAACCAACATGCCAATACTCATCAGCAGATTTTAATTTCAAATTAATTATATGGGCTGAATTCAAATGTCATCATAGCATAACACAATAAAACAATCGATATGTTGGCCGAGAAGGAAAAATGACACCAATACAAACTAAAATACGGTTCTTAACTACCTTATACTTTTGAAAAGCTCAATTGCAGCATAGTTAATCAAAGGACTGGTTTGGAAAGCCGACAAACAAGAAGAGGTTGTTGCTCAGTTTTATTCACATCACGTGACAATGAGTGTGCACATCCTGTGGAAGATTACAGAAGCTGCGAGTGAATTTTGTTGACATTTATAAACATTTTTCGTTGTAGAATAGACTTTGGGCGGTGGATAAACTGTAACAGTGGGGACAGCTGCCCTCCCTGTCTTGATTCTACGGAGTTAGTGGCGGCAGTTTTATGCCCTGTATAGAAAAGTGCCAAAATTGTTGAATATGATGCATTCTACGTGGAACAGTTATTTTCCTTTTTGTTGAGATGGCATCCATTTACACAAAATTGAATATCTGTGAAGAACATAAAATAAAGATATATCAAAAAACAAAATAGGACAATTTTTGGGACAAAGTATTTTTCGTACTGGAATTACATAATAAAGGGTCTCAACTGGCCAATTAAGTGCTATTAACACAATTCCAGGCCTCACCAATTTCCCTACTCTGGTTATCAAATGGCATTGAATCTCCTGTACAACAAGTTTGAAATGGGAAACAAAAAAATTATTCATCCTGTTTAAAGTACAAGCTAAGATGCCCTTTTATCTGCCTTCTGCTGCCGCCTCGCATATTTGTTGTCCCTGAGAATAGGTATCAGACTATCTCTTCCGAAATGCCTGGCGATAACAGTGCTGAGTCAAATGTGTATCATGTAGGTGTGGGTGTATGGGACCTTACCTTTTGATATGGGTTTCTATTTAATACAGGTCTTAAACTGAAAGATTGTTGGCTCTTTTACTGAGGTATCTATGTAACTTCTAAGGGGGAGGGCATCCTAAGACGCTTAAAAGAGAGCTGTGTTATGACCACGGGAATTGTGATACTCGTGACACGCCAGTCAACACACCCATTATTGTGATAAAAAGCTTTCGCAGTATGATAGAAATATTAATAACATTGAAAACATTCAGATAGGTATCATAAATCCTGGTTAAACATCAGTTGTTATGGTGTGCAGGACCTATAGTTTCCTAATTATATGAATTGCGTCACACAGCAATGAGTTTAAAGGCTCAAGTAAAAACTCACCAAAGGAAAAAAGAGAAGCTGCATTTTAGAGTTGTAAATCCACAGAAAAGTATTCGAATAATCTTTTTGTGGTACAAAACTTGAAAATCGCCTTGAAAATTTGCGACATTCCGCTAAAATCATACTTAAAAGCTTTTTTCGTCTGACACTCCTCAGAGTATGAAACGTCAGAAAGGAAATATATGTATATGGCAACCTATTTATACGAAACATGTAGCAAAACTAGCCAATCATAAACAAGAAAGGAAACAAA
>JANTCA010000448.1:0-12691 GCA_024741275.1 Chironex yamaguchii
CAGCAGCACTTGGTCATAACTGTCACATTTCCAGCTTTGTGTGTCATGGTTAAAGCCATCAACTAAACCTTTGCAAAGCTCTCACATCACATTGCTGTGGACTGGCTTTCTTTCCTCTAGAGCGTCACAGCTTTCAGGTACAAGCTTCCGCCACTCCAGCTTTGGCAGTGTGAGTTTTTCCCACATGTCGATGCCGATTTGCGGAAGACTTTAAGATAGTTCTTTGTACAGACCTTGAGCCTCTTCCCAGGCTTATTCTGAGAGCGCTAACCATTTTCCAGCTCCCCATGACAATGTTGTTTTGGCAGCCTACAGTCTTTCTCATGAACCACGTAGCTCACCCAATGCCTGTGAGTCGTGATTGGAAGAGTCTCAATACTAGAGCAGCATACTCTGTCAAGGACCTCAGTGTCGGGTACTTGTTCTTACCACTATATATTTAAGATACGTCTTAAGAATTTTTCCGTGAAATCGTGGAATCCATTTAATGTGCTTTTGATGCGACATCTATGTCTTCGATGGGTATATGAGTATGATTAACACACAAGTCCTGTAAACGTAGATCTTTGTCTTGTTTGTGATGCCACAGTCAGACCACATTCTATTTTCTTACGTTCCAAAAGCTACAGCGGCCTTTTTAATTCGTCTGTGGACTTCAGTATCAAGACAGCAATCCCTTGACAAAGAACTACAGAGGTAAACAAGCGAATCAACTACTCCTAGCCTAACACGATAGACCATGATGTTTCGTGCTACACATGACTGGTCTGGCGCGGGAGTAAATATCACCTTTGTTTTAGCCAGACGGATTTTCAACCCAAAATACAGTGTAGGAGTCAGCAAAGCGATCCTATATCTACTGCATATTAGCTTAGTGTGCCACAAAAAAACAGCATCGTCTGCGTACAGCACCTCTATAACTAAGACACAATGTAGCTTGGTCTTGGCATTAAACCTTCTCAGATAAAAAATGCAAAGAAAATAGATAAAAGATTAGGCCATTGTTTGATACCATTGTCGATTGGGATTTCATGAGACAACTTTCTGTTAAAGGAGACACGAGCTTTTATGTCCCTGTACAGTTCCCTGAATACTCTAACAAATGTCGGAGGACACCCTACTTTCTCTAAGATCAACTGGACAGCATCCCTGTTGACAGTATCAAATGCCTTATTCAGATCCTCAAACTCTTGATATAGTGGCATCTGCTGTTCAATGCATTTCTCCTGGAATTGCCGAAAAAATCATATCCATTGTCCCTTTATCAGACCTGAAGCCACTTTGTGACTCTGGAATAGTGTTAGGACAAGCATCTCCCAACAGCCTATTAAATAAGAAGTCGTGCAAGAACTTTCCCAATAGCTTCCAAGAACTTTATCTCTTGGTAGCGGTTACAAGCATTCGTCTATCCGTTTCCTTTAACCACAGTTACCAAGACATCAATCCAATCCTGCGGAACAGGAGCACCAGCACAGAGCTGTTTAACAAAACTAAGAATTTGCATCAGCAGCATTCACACTTTCAATTTTAGGATGTTGCACCTGAACACCATCTACACCAGGTGCTTTGCCACTGCTGACTTGCGTGGCTGGCTGCACCTCAACCAAACTAGAGAAACGATCTATTCTGAATATGACATCACATTGTGGGAGGCTATCAATTGCAACAGCATCCACTGCTGAAGAATTATGGGACACATCAGTAAAGTGTTCCTGCCAACTTTGCAAAATATTGACTACTGACATCACGGGAGATATTGAAGAGGCAGGAGGACCAGATAGTTGGCACAGGAGTCCATAGGTTTCCTTCGTATCAAATACCCTCAAAAGATGGATGCAAACCAGGATGCTGTGGACGCTGCAAGAGTCTCAAGGCAAGATTAGTTTGTAGGGCTTGTTTAAGTGCGGTGGAAATTGTTACGAATTGTAACTATGTAACTCTGCATTGAACACATCAATTACTTTGAACTGTGCTACATCGATTTGGATTTCAAATTCATACAAATAGTTATGAATAAAACAGTAATTGTAACCATTCGCTTTTCTTTAGCCTTGTGACCAGATAAAACACAGTGAAAATTATTCTTTTACACTTATTATCATTAGTAGAATAATTCTTAACAGTAATTTGTCGAAAATCACTCATTATAAAGATTTTTATCTGCAGCCTCGTTTTCGAGCTAGCTTATTTGGGGTATGCGCAGATCTCGACTCAAGAGCATAACTGGGTCTAGCACTAAATCAAAATGTTTTACTTTTGGGGTCAATGTTTTACTGTATAGCAACAGTATATGCGTCTCGAAGGTCGCGTTTTTGAGTTGTGATTCAGTCAATAAAGTAATCATACCTTGAATGTGGATCTGTCCAAGTAGATATGTGCTTCAGTTTAGGATGGAAAAAAGTGTTGCAAATAGCACGATCCAATTCTGAGCACAGCTCTAGTAGGTTAAGACCGTTGGAACTCATGGTGTAGATTGCATACTGACCAAAAGCATTTCAGGTCTCATAGTTTTCCCCAACACGCGCATTGAAATCAACCAGAATACATATTTTTTCATTAATTGGAGTGGATGCAATAACAGAGCGAAGAGACTTGTAGAAACTTAAGATGTCGTCTTCATTCGCTTGAAGGATTGGTGGGTAGATTAAAAGAATATTGATGGACCTGTTGTGTAGTAGACGTACACGAAGTTTCATGATGCGATCACAGTTTCATGATGCGGTCACACTGGAAGGAAATTCTACGGTATCAACCAAGGATATTTTAATTGCAATACCGACTCTACCGGTTTACCAACCCAGAAGAGAGTGTATTCTGATAATACTTCTGTTGTGTGGTCTTCTCCAGATAGAAGGTTTTCTGGTAGAGCAGCAATATCTATATAAAATGTCCGAAGTTCTGCAGTGACAAGCGCTGTCCTGTGCTATGGATGGTTGGATGAAACTTTGTCAAGAAGAGTACATACTTCTCAACAGCATAGATTAAGTTTTACACCGTTTTAAAAATAAATTTTGGATTTTGTCCTGTTTAACTGAACAACTGTTAGCCGCAGGAAACTAACAAGTGACATTATGACAGAAAATGTTTTGGGCACCTTTTCTAGCACTTTTCCAAGACTCTGGGAAATCAGTGCCCTCCCAAAATTGGGCTTCTCAATCATAGGAACCTTCACAGGAGTTAGCCTCTGTCATGTGAAAACAAAGCAACGACGTTAAGGTTGGGTTCCTATCGCCTAAGTGCAGATTTATGACTGTGTGCTTGCATCTGTGGGCTAGTGGCCTAGTGGTTAGAGTGCTTGCGCTCTGATCAAGATGTTCAGGGATCGAATCCGCCACGCAGCACCCTTGGCAAGTGCCCTAAAACCAAATGCCACGAGTAAACCCAAGGCTTATGAGGGAAATTGAGTACGACGAAACTGATACTGGCAATAAAGAAAATCCAACGTACTCAGAGTGGCCACTACCTAATTACGGTTACAGTATGACAGAATGGGAATCATAGTGCCACAAATATTTTTTTGTCGCATTATGTTATCCACAGTCTTGGTTGTCACTATGAATGAAAGGTTTGATGTCATGCTTATCAGTACAGAATGAATTCATACCTACTTTCCAATATCCTTATTTACATTCATTGCCATTTTGCATTTTGAGCAATATCGTTGCAGGCCACGTTAATTGATAAACAACGATATCGCATAATTCCTTATATTTACATGCAATACTATATTATATAATACACATATTGCGCCTAATTAGACTGGCGTCCTTATTAATGATGTCAATATTTAATTTGTTTTTTGAACATTATCAGCCTTGTATTCATTCAATGCAAAGGAAGCATTCGTTTCCACGTTTTGTCGCAGCATACTCTGAACCATGACAGTTTGTCCTGAATCCAATGTATTGTGATTGTTATTTAATACATTTTGAGACACTTGATCATCTTTGTTCTTTGCTGATAGTTTATCTTCATTTATCTTGGCTTCCGATCTGCTCAATTCAATCAACAGGTAACTACTTGTACTTTGGCAAGTGCAGGAGACAACTGCAACAGATTGACCCATATCGATGCATTGTAGTTTGGGGCAAATTTCGGATGCTCTCTCTCGCATCAAATTAACAAAAATTGAAAACTGTCATCTCGTTGAGAAGACACTTTTCAATTTTTGTCAATACATTAACCACTTGACACATTGATAACACAATTTCAATCTGGTAAAGATGAAGAAAAGAGACTTGTATCGAGTACAGACTGAAAAATTAAGAGTGTGCAAAAGTGCAAGCACAAAAACTGACCTTAGATTGAGAAGAGTCTTTTATAGTTTTTTTTCCATTAAACAATGTGATCCAATTTTTAAAGATACATTCTGGGCTGTGTGTCAAAAATACAATACCTTGCAAACTCAAGGCACTGAATGTCGTCTTCTGAAACTGTTAAAAAGTGAAGATTAGTGCTAGATGATAACAAAAAATCCTTTTATTATTACAAACAGATATGGTGGTAACATTGATACATTGCTTTCATCTAAGCCTCATTCATTCATGTCTACACACAACTAATGAACGAAAGCAGCACTCCACTTACATGTAACGCTTCATTATAATGAATTGAATCTTTCAGGTAGACAGAAATAATGTTTTGATTCTAATCCTAATCTGTTAATCCTAAAAAATCTCAACTAATATGAGTACGTTAATTATTGCCAATTTAGTAATCTACGAAAATATTAAATTGCTATAATACAAATGGGAAAGTTGTCTGCATGTGACATAGTATGCAGTTTGCTTCATGTATGAATACACAGATTTTTAAATAGTATTTGATCTTCGTGAGAAAATGTCTAATGTTTCTTAATTGCTTGCTTTCCAGAACCAACTATTGAAAATTGTAGTAAAGTCCAGTCAAAGCAGTAACAACAACACCAAGAATAACATATACATACCTCATTAAGACCAATTTGGTCTCTTGTCTCTTGTTAAATTACTTTCATAAAGGGAAGGAATGATTGTACACAACTGTGTTTCACATCAGAATCAGTCACATAAAATGTTTGAACTGAAATGTTTTTTTACCGCAATTTTGCAGAAGAATTAGATTCATCTATGATTGTTAATATTGCAAAAGTATTTTCTACTCAATTGCGCTGCATAACATTAAGTTACGAATGAATAGCTCTTCAACCCACTTAGTTTCATTGTAATTGTGTGCTATATATCAATCACAGATATCATTCTATTGTTTACAATCATTACTTTGCACTCAAGGCATGTTACTTACCATGGTCTTTAATCCGCATATGAAAAATTTCAAGAACCTCTTCCTTGAATCGAAACTAATGCAGATAAAAAGACATTAGAACCAGATGAGAAATTATTAAAATGGGAAAACAGCAAGAAATCTGAACATCATTGACATGGCAAACGGCAGTGATGCTTTAATCTCTTTCAAATTTACTCTTTTCTTTGCATACGAAGACGAGAAGAATGTAGCCTTTCTTAAGAAAATTGTTAACTTTTGAAGTGTAAATCAAAATTCTTAGGATAGGTAAAAGCTTTTGCAAGGAAATGCAGATACCAACATATGAATAATTGCCATGAACACTTCTTCTTCGTTCACACTGATGGGTGTTGGGATTTTTAGGTTAACTACAACACTTACCTTCCAAAATTCACTCAAGACAAGTTGAATAACCACACTGAATCCTAAGACAACATTTGAAATTTCAGAATTTGAGTAGCCATATTTGTTACAATAGGCATATGAATGGCCATGCCTCTTCAAAGTGTCTTGAATTTGCTCGACTGCAGACATGGCGTCTATGAAACAGTGCTATTGGAAACAGAATAAGAGACACGTTTTATTATGTAAACAAATATTGACAAGCTACAAACAATGCATTACAGCAAGTAACCACAACCAAAATGTTTGATATTACCATTACATGTAAACTGGGTGACACTAGTTGTAATTAGAAATCGAATTCTTATGTCAATTCCCCAAGAGTGAAAGGTTGGCTATCTGTATATAAGTTGTCTGTCCATATTGAGTCCATGGTGGTAGTGTTGTGAATGACGGTGGTATTGTTAGATAGGTTTTACCATCATGGTTGTTCTGGCCTAAACACGATCCTTGATTAGTTCATCGCGACTACCTTGCTAAAGGTGGTAAATGTATATGGTACCTTTGGGAATTGCGATAGATGATGCTTTGCTTTAGGTTTATTTGATGATGTTATGTCCTTTATGGTGTATGGTCTATAGCATTGGCGACCAGTTTGTGATGCGGAGGTCGCATCGTGATGAATACTGTTGCGGACATTCCCATAGTGATCTCGTAGTTTTCCATCATTTTTATAGGATGCCAAAAGAGATTCGGGGAGGATAGGTGCAAGGTAATCGTAACAGTTTGTAATGAGAAAGGACTGTCTCTGATGCATTAGGGATAGGCAGAACCATAGTGGACGTTATTTTGTTGGTTGGTTGGTCTGTAGTAGATGGATGCACTGCTGAGTATGTCGCTCATGCAAAGTGCCAAGCTGAGAAAAGGGAGAGTTTTCGTAAACAGGATTATAAACTGACAACGTAACTCAGAAAAACTTCGCGTTCGTGCTGTAAGTTCAGCTCCTAATGAGCTGTATGTTGTACAGTGAAGGGAATGCAGGGGATTGCGATGAATGCGGTGACAATTAATAGTAAGGTTTACACTCTTATTTCGCGCAACTGCCTTTTTCTACGGCAAACCCCAAAAATATATGAATTATGCAATGTTTATCTAAAACAATCTAGGATACAGCACATCTATTCAATTATCGACGGCGTTTCAGACAAATCACGTGTAAAGCTTTTGGAGAAAAGCACGGCAATTCCTTTTGCGATAGAATAACTCTTCAATATGTTATTATTTGCAATTACATATATTATATAATATTGTAGCATAGAGGTGTGACATGTGATGCCTTCTTAGCATGGATCTGCCAATGAATGAGTATAGTATTGCAGTCAAGGAGATTCCATCTTTCGTAAACATGTAGAATATCTTGAAGTCAAACCTTAGCTTTACTTTGATGTGTGCAATTAATTATTTGAAAGTGTTCATCAAAATTCACCAATAATAGTTTCTTAGTCGACTGATGGATGATAACTCCTCGGCCATCAGGAGAATTAAGGAAATTAGCACAACGTTTAGGATCGAAGCCAAGCTTTTTCGAAATGCTCTTTTCTAGGTCATCTGTCGTGTCAATTTTGATGTAATGCCCTAACAGATAGATAAGAAATTTTAATAAAGTTTGCTCTAATTTACCGATGTTGATTGTAAAATGAGAGTAAGTAGCTTTACTTAACTATGTCTAATATAAATGATAACTTTACATGTTTTGTAATGTTGTCATAGCGTCATCTACAGAAAACATACCGTTAAAGGACCCAGCATAGGCCTCCATCAACTCACCTATCTGTTTTCTCCCCTCAACATTTATGTGCTTTTCAAATACTAGCCGAGCGGAAAATGGAAACTTTGGTGCCTCTCACAAACTGTGGATCAAGCCTGTAAAAAGATGTTATAAGAATTGCAATGGAATACTATTGAAGCAATTTGACGATACTAAATATAAAAACAGGAGACGTTAACGGAATCATCAATCGTCTATGAGGACATATAGAAAGGTTTTCTTGTTTATAAAAAGTGAACATAAGACCACATCCAATTCAATTGATTGCATACTGAAAAACGTACAAAACATTCTTCGCAGAGCGATTTTTACCTTTCAAACCAGACCTCCTTTAACGCCAATGGAAAGGATGTTGTCACAGACCTGAAAGATCCTTTGCCACATTTTGTTTGAGACCTATGTAATACCTCCTCAAAGAAGTTATCAAACATGTCAAATGCTTCCTCGTCTCCTGCTATTATCGCAAGGATTTTCTTATCCATTTTCTTACGGTTTGCATTAATGTCTACAAGTAACAAGAGAAAGGTGCTTCATATAGATTTGAGCAGAAGGAATAAATGACCAATTTAATTCAATAATTGAAAGCAAGAAACTAATTCCTGTAGACCTACAACTTTGTTTGGTACATTTCCTGGCATTATATTCTTGTTTCTTTCCTTGGGAGTAACGTCCATACAATAACAACACAACATAGTAAAACGTAGTACGACCAACTTAAAGTACATAAATACATGCTTTTTAGATGGTTTTTCTTTCAATTTGTCACGCACAATTACCAAGCGGAAGAGCGTCCTCAAATCGAAATCCCAACTTTGTGCTATTTTTTGGTATTATTTCCAAAACCTTTTCAAAAGTGATTGGTTATATGATATGGTTCTTTCAAGTGACACAAAATATTTCTGATACGGTCGAATCTGTCGCCATTCTCCTCCGCACTAACATCAGATTCTGCTACATTCATTTGAGGATCAAGATAGCATAAATCCAACTGGACGGGAATGACATTTGGAAGAAGTGGACGTGCTAAGATGGTCAATCTGCTGGTTGATAAGAATTCGTTACATGGTTTCACTAAGCGGCTTCTTTTCAATGCCGGACGAGTGACAACTGCCGTATTAAACGTATCCTCTGCATGTGCCGTCATGGTACGGAGATACGTCAGTATCACGTTCAGCTGAAGTTGACATGCACTCAAATCAGCTCTTGTAGAGTTGATAGGTTGTTGCAGGCAGCTGTATAATGCACGATGGTATGCGACTCCACAAGTGGGTAACGCTAAGGGCTGAACATTAACTGGATTCAGTGAAGGCAATGCCAGTTTCAACTGGTCTTTGAAAATTACATCGTAGTCAACAGCAGTGCATTGTAAAATTGCAGGCATGGCAAAGCTAAAAGTACGTGACGAATATCTGACGGGCGAGGATACATTGATGGAGGAGAACATTACTTAAGTCAATGCTTCATCACTGTTGTAGTATTCGTATGCACATGTTCTGCCTTGCCCCAATCACTGCAGGGTTTTCAATTATCAACTCCACTATATTTTGCATGGCTTTGAAAGTGATGCTGGTACTTGTTCGTCCCAGTGGCGTATTAAACTCAAGTGTTACCTTGAAGAATCTTCGCTCTTGATCAAAGATGCGCTACAGAGGCCCTGTCTTCTTAAGAATGGCAATGCCAAGCAGAAGCATAGAAGAATTTCAGGCATAGTATTTTCTTGTCTAAAGTGGACGGCTGTCGTAGCTGAGCTTTCCTGCATGGTGTCAAATAGGGAAGAAGGCATCTAGAGTTGATCTATTGAATAATGACGCAGCATGGAATATTAACCTTCGGAAGTCATCAAGTCTTCTAATGCATGCAAATTGTCAAGGATTACTTTGGCTGGTAACTCATCATTTGCAAACAATGGTCATAAATCAAATGCCAAGGAAGAGACATAATTTGCTGTTAGTGTAGTGTACTGAAGTAGTGTGCTGAGCAAATGAGAAGCAGCAGTAATAGACATGGATTGCAATGGAACTGGTCGAGATCTTGGCCGATGATTACGGTACCTCAAGTTCATCCAACAACGAGTTTTCGTCCCCTACATCTTCAGTTCCAGAACGATCGAGCACTGCTTCTTCTATTTCCACTAAGAAATTGCTTCCAACATCGTAAACATCTTCCAGAGAAGGATGTTGATTTTTACTGTAACAGAGGAATTATCTCAAGATATTGCTGCTGCAACTAGCTTCTTGTCCTGACTAAGAAGACTGTCGTTCTCAGCATGACTGATTTTCTTGTTCCTTCTACTTCATTTGTGCTTTCTTGGTTTCATTCTGAGCAAAACTCTCGCAAATAGTGTACTATCGTACACTGAAAAGTTTTGCGACTATCGGTAGCTTTGGTTTGCTCATAATGACAGACAAAGATGTGCGAATGCAAAGATCGATACGAGCTAATTTGACGTCAAATGACTAAAATGATAACCTAGACGGGAGCCGTTACGTCAAATCGACTCACTTCGATGGCATCGTAACTCTTATCACATTAAAGCGGTATATCGTCTTGGAAATGAGAGGAGGAAAGTTAAGTGGCAGTGAAGAAAAAGAAGTAATTAGAGCGAGAACAAGAGGGGCGATGTTGATCATTGTCTGAATTCAAGAACAGTTTAAGGAATTCACTAATATTGTCGCATTTCTGTTTTGAACATATTCAAATGTAACGCCGCAATAAGTGGTCGTGGTAATTTGTAAAAAACAGGACATAAGTCCCGTACTAGTTCTACATGCTATCAAAGAGTTATCCGGATCCTAATAAAATGCCGGATAGTGAGATTCTGACAAGAAAAATGGTGGATCCTTGTAATTTTGAGCACTGGAAGGAAACGATTTAATGTTTAAATATACATAAAACACACGTCAAACTAAAAATAGCCCGGGCTCCCAGGAATCAAATCCGTATTTCCCGCGTACGCACTTCCAAGGTTTCCATATGCTTAGGAAGTTATCTAAAATACATTCAAACTTGTTTATGCTGTAAACCAGATAATGAATAAAGGAAACGAAGTTGTTCTGTGGAGTCTGGCGTTGTAAAGACTCTTCTTTACTCAAATAAAAGAAAATAGTAGGACTACTTATCAGGTATGGCAAAAAGTTGTGATATCGAGGAAGACAGTACACGCCAACATGGAGAACTCACTGGAAATTTATGGAGGAGAACGACGGGGTATCTCCAGGAAGCGTCGTGGCTGGGGGGCAGGGGGCACGTGCCCCCCCTAGCAATGGAATTTCGGGAAAATTCAGAAATTTATGATCCTTTCGGCTTTTGAGCAAACATTCCAGCCTTGCAGACTTCTGTCGTGCATTCCGGAAGCTGGATAATTTGAACTCAGATCACAGCTTGGCCAAAAACAATAGTTATTACTATCACTCAATTACGTGAATCCAATGCTCAGGTCACATGTTATTATGTGTTTTAGCATTAAGATGATGTAATTTAATTTTGTTTTGAGTTTATAATTGAAAACTCTATGATGCCTCCGAAAAAACAAAGGAACATCGAATGTTTCCTCTGTCATCAAATTTTTGACGACGATCATTGAAAGAGACACAAGGAAAAAGCTCATGCCCTGAGATTAAAGAAACGACAGCCTTCTAAGATACCCTTCAAAGATGCTCGTACCACTCTAGCACATCCATTCGAGGTAAGAAATGTCATCAATGGTTTTCCATTATTCGTATCACTACACGTATTTTTATTTTCTTATAACAAGCTTTAGAATTTGGGTTAGGACTGAAAGTTTCTTATTAAAATATTATAAAAATATTAGCATATTTTGAATACTTAGAGTTTCTAAAGAGTTTCTTAAAGATTTCTTGACAATTGTCAGAATCACTTCCTGTTTTACTGTGAATTTTTTAATAAATTCTTTTCTGAAAATTTCTAAAGTTTCGAACTTACTCAATGCTATCTAATTAACATGAAACGGCAAGCTAGTCAACATAAATTGAAATGTTTGTTAATGATTTTATGAAAATAAGATTGCCAATGATCGTCTTCGTCCTTTGTAGAGTTTTCTAAATCTTTTTAACGTAATTCTTTACCACATTAAAACGACTGACCTCATATATTTGCAATGAGAACATTCATTTCCCTTTATGTTAGTATAGAAATCCTATATCTTTTTCAGGTTCGTTCGCGCTCCTCCACCTCCAACATGCCCACTCAAATAACAGCAAGCGCTGTATCTGCACAAGAATCATCAAATGCAAGTATAGGAGTCGAAGAACAGGAAGGAGCAACTTGTGGATCAACTACGAGCTCCCAATCTCAGTTTCTAACTGAAGAGGAAAATCGTCCATCATTGCAGGATGGAAATGACCAAAATTCATTCAAAGTTCATGATGGAGAACAAAGGCAGTCATCAACGTTAGTAAGACGGGCCTCATCTAAAGAAGATAGATCAGCTATTAATGAAAACAGAGATGAAAATTCTACCAGTACCAGCGAATCTTATGATGCCAGAGAAGTTGAAAGATAGGATAAAAATGATAAAATTGCGGAAATGTCTGACCCTGCTTCATTCACTAACAAAAGGCTAGATCTGGTTCTGCGACATAATTTGATTATGAAAGGTGCAAATCAGCCACCAAACGCTTTCCAGAACGTGGCTAAAAACTACGGGTTGGAAGCAAGAACCCTGGCTGAAGAATATTTGTCCTTCATTGACAATTATTCACGATTCAAGCAAGTCAATCAGATGTGCCAGGGTGAGATAGTGACCACAAACCAAGATGTTGCCAGAGAATGTTTTCTAACGGTAGTAAAGGCAATCAAGAGATTCAACGTCCAAAGTGCATACTCAAATCTGTACACATTGTACAAGATAATTGTCACATTGCCAATTGGCTCTACGAAGTGCAAACGCACTTTCTCCAAGCTGAAGTATGTCAAGAACAGACTTCGATCTACAATGGGGCAAGAAAGGCTGAATGTACTTATGATGATAAAAATTGAGCGTGATTTGACTGAAGCCGTTAGCTTTGATGCAGTCATCGAAAAATTTGTTGACACACCACCCTTAAGGAAAAGCCTAATGCACTGAACCTTATTGTTCGTATTTTCAAATAGATTAATTACCTGCTAACGTTTATATTAGTTACTGATTCTGTTGAGTTTTATGCTATAGTTTACTAGTTATGATAGTTTCATGATTTCTGTTGCAATTCCAATGTAGACATTTCCTTTATATGAATTTAA
>JANTCA010000450.1:0-12690 GCA_024741275.1 Chironex yamaguchii
AAAATACTACAATCGCATTCTTCTGTTAAATTGTTCTATGTCCATTATATATATATATATATATTTTATACATATATATATATTTGTGCGTGTGTGTGTTATAGCGACATATGAATATTAAATGTTGGGATTGGAAATAGCCAAACTGTTTGAGCAAGTGTGTAGCAAAATTGCGAATGTTAGAGAATAATTGAAAATCAAAGTTTATTTGATATGGAATTGCCTCTTTTGAAAATGTTTATATATCAAAATTGGTATTATCAGTAACTCTGTGGGCTTTTGGGGGCTAGGGCAATTTGTCGAAAGATTTAAGAACCCCCAACGACGTCATCTTTACCACCTTCTCTGCCTGCTCTCTTGCTTATGCACACTGTTTCTATATAAGAAAATGCTTTTTCTGAACCTTAATATTGTTGTTTATTTTATTTTGGGCTTAAGAGTTTTCTTAATTCATTCTTGAGCAATGCAGTGTGCAATCCACGCCTAAATTTCGAAGCCATTGATTCATTTTTTTGTTGATGTTACTTCGTCACCAAAGCAAAACAAGAACATAGCAGTGAATGTGGTATTAAAATAATCTAAAAGCACTATTACAACTCACTATTTCTCAGCAATTTTCAATCTGCAGATTTTGTTGTAAAATTAAGGCTGTTACACAGTTAAACAGCCTTAATTTTAACCTGTTAAACAACCTTAATTTTGTGGCATGCAAGGTCGTGTACACCCAAACCCTGTGTACTGACAAAAGAATCTTTGCAATAAGGGCAATCGATTTTCTTCCTAACTTGCTCTTCTTCGATTTTATTGGCCCTCAACAATTTTTTGAATACGAAGGAGCCAAATGTTTCCAATTCGACAGTCTTGGTCTGGTAACCTTGTATACATGCAGCACACTGTGTAGACGCGACGAAAAAAAACTGAAACTTTTTACTGAAACTATCCTGTGTGCGACAGTTCATTTCCCTTTTTTATGATATGTCTTGCTTGTTCGTGAGTTCAGTAAAAGTGATAGGAGAACAGCTTTCGGCTTTTTTGCCTTGAGAATTGGCACGTCTGTATTCCAGATTCTGGGTCGCATCATAGCGTTAATTGCTCGCAGATTAGGTAAGTGTATTTCAAAACATAGCGTATAACAGTGGAGGCGTGGCAGGGGAATGGCCCCCTGAATAGGGGTGCTGGTAAGGAATAGGTGGCGTCAAAAACGTTTGTTTGTATCATTTGAAAAGTTCTCTTATTTGCACATGGAAAATGAAGCCAGAGTTTTATTGCAGCAAGCACTCATCAGATTTGCTGTGAAATGAAGAACAAATTACAGTGAGTGACCCAAATTTTGTGAGTTCATTTTCATATAAATATTTGCAGCCCTCTTAAAATATTATGACTTGCTGCTATGGGCATTAGAGAGTTTTGCCAATACAAGTACTTTTTCATAAGAAACTGCCTATAGGAAACCCAACTCTGAGACCGCCAAAAAATTAAGAAACTCCAGTACTGGGAAAATATAACTTAAAAAGCTATTTACTTTGATTATAGAAATCCCTGAACATAGTTTTACTTTATTTTGGAATAAACCTCAATATTGTCCAAAGCAAACTGGCTTCAAAAACAATGTTTGAAATGTTTACTAGGGCAGAGATAGTGGATGTAAAGATTCCAAAACTTAAAATCTGATAATTTTAGAGAGTGCTCTGAGCATCTTTTATCTTACCAAAGAGAAACAAGAACAAAAGTTGATGAATTATACAATGACAACTTTTTAATTGCAGGGAGTAACCTTTGAGAAGCTTGTGGCTCAAACATTCGATGGTGCTTCAAATGAGTGGGTGTTACAGTGGGCTACAGGAGCTTGTTGAGCAAAATGCTGGGAATCACATTGCAAAAGTTCATTGTTATGCCCATGTTGTGAATTTAGTCCTCTCTGATGCAGCTTGTGCTGCAAAAAATGTGATCAGTCTTTTTGGTGACCTGGAAAAGCTATACAGCCTTTTCAATAAGTCGCACAGAGTGCACTCATTGTTTGAAAACACCCAAACCGATGAGAACTTGAAAGTGTTCTCCATAAAGCGTTTGAATACCATTAGATGGAGCACAAAAGAATTTTGTCTGAATACATTCTTTACAAGGTTTGACTGCATTGTGAAAGTGTTGGAGAAACTTGCTTCATCTTCTCCATTTGAAGAAAAGCAACGCATGCCTATTCAGAGAAATATTTGCAATTGCTGGTCCTCTAAGCCTATACTTGCGGAGTATTAAAGTAAATTTTAGAAATGCTCTGCAAATAGTTGATTCTTCCATTTTGCAGTTACAAGAGATGAGAAAGATTCCTGACACGATAATTGAGCAAGCAAAGGCAGAGTTTCAAGGAGCAGAATAAAAGGCAACGAGAATTCGTTGCAGGAAAATAATGGTAGGAGAGTTCCAGCATGACCAGCCAGCAGACACGACTGAAAATCAGTGGAAATGGGAGGCGTTGCACTGTGTTCTGGATACAATACTAAATTCCCTTAAAGATCGTTTTGAAAAGGATCGACCACTTTTGAAGTCATTATCTTTGCTTCCTCCAAGCAAGTTGCTGGGGGAACATAAGACATCTCATGACCTAGAACCTCATGTCAGAAGCTTCTGTTTTACGTACGACATTGATCCACACAGATATACTGATGAAATATACATCTTTGCCACAAATTTTGACAAGTTTATTCGATCTGGTTACGAAACAAAAAGAGATGATGAGGACTCAGAGAGTGGCGAGGAAGAGAGTGATGTCCAACGAGAAATGAAAGCAGAAAAAAGATTTGATGCTGAAGATAATCCAGGAATCACAGATTCTGAAAGATCTCCTTCTTTTATAGATGCAATAAAGATCCTTGCTAATCCTTCCTATCATTTTATGGATGCTTATCCTACACTGTGCAAGGTCTATTCCATAGTAGTTGCAATTCCAGTCAGTTTGGCAACTGCTTTCACTCTTTCTTCGCCTTAAAAAGAGTGAAATCGAAAATTAGATTAATGATGTTGCAGAATCGCTTTGAGTCACTGCTGTGGAGAAGAAAATTTTGCTTTCGCTGGACAAAGAAAAAGTCGCTGACACTTTTGAAAGATCATCAGAAGAACTGAGAAAAGTTTTGTTATGACTTTGGCTAGGTGTCCTCGAGACTTCACAAGGAGGAAAAGAAGTAGGACTAGATGTACTTTGGTGTAAATGACATCTGATAATATACTTCAAAGACCTGTCTGTTGATTTTGATGAGAAATGCGCGTTCTTACTGTAAAATCAGTATGATATAACAGGCAAGGTCAAAGGGCGCACTCAAATAAATTCACTACGAGAGTGAGCAGCATCCACTTGATTGACTAGATCCAGTGGCTCTATACTCTTCGTTTTCAAAACAAGCCCAGCAATTTACAAATTATACATTCCGAAATCCAGAAAGTCATATATTAGGATTGCTCCATTTTCCATTTATATGTTCTGTCAAAACGTATGCATGAAATTTTGAACTTAAGTTGAAAAAAGCTCTTTTTCCATTGGCCTTTGCAAAGGCATCACAAATTGTAGCAGTTGTTAGCAGTTGTAGAAACGTGTGCGTTTATGGAAACACATTGCATACGAGGGGTGCCAAAATTGACCTGGCCACCCCAGGGAAACCATGGCCACTCCGCCACTGACGTATAAGTCATCTAGTGTTGCTTTTTGAGAACAAAAATAAAAATAAATCGTCTTGATGGAACTGAAGCCTTGCATTATTTAAAATTATTCTTAAATGCCAGCAGTCTTGACCCCCACATTCCTGTAGACTGTGTTCTTACAAAAAAGCAGTGTCTGGGATTTAAAATCTGGGTCCCACATAAAGTCCCGCCATTTTCAATTTACAAATTTTGTGCAGACCACAGCAAATTTTGAAACGAAACACGATTAAGCAGACGGATGATAAGAAGGGAGCAGATGCTTCAAATTGTTCCGTGACGTTTTGCAGAAGGCTTTTGATCGCAGATCACCATTATTAGTTTGTAATGTCAAGCCAAAGGAACCACGAAAGAAATCGACAACAGTCGCCACGCACGAGCCGATCGCCGAGACAATCAAGTTCAAGGCAAGGCCAAAATGTCAAGGGAAAGGTGAAACAGAAATCTTATCCTGTATTTGACAGAAGCTTGTTGGTCAATGATCTTCAGAAGGATTTGAGAAGGTATCACAGACATATACGGTTAATTTTCATATTCCAGTGTATTTTGTATATGCTGTAACGATATTTTGCTTATTGTTTCATTTTGACATGACGAGTGTATTAATAATATTGTTGATTTATTTTTTGCTACATTGTTATAACATTTGAATCGCCTATCTTTGGTGGGGTTTATTTTGAGTGTAACCTTACAAGTAAATTGCCCTATCTCTATGCGAACTGTAACATTGCTCCTCGTATTTGGAGATTGTATATGTTTCGTTTATAATGTAATTATCCAGTTTCAGGGTAAATGAAATAGACTAGTAATGACATTGATTAGTTGTTATGGTTAAGAAAATCTCTTCCTTTCCGTATTGTACCCGATGTTAGTGGTGAACGTACTACAGCAGGTACTAACTTGTCACTGTATCCTAGCAATAGATGGCTATTGTGTGGTACATGGAATGTTCTTATCTGATATTAAAAGCACTACCCCCATTTCTGATTTCATAACCTTTGACTTCATTATCTGAGCATTTCGCTTCATCCTTCACCATTAGCACATACAATGTCTCATATTGTATCATGACTAGTAATAATAATCCATTTTTCAACCATACCTCTCATTAGTTATATTATTAACCACATTTTAATTGGTGTAAAATCAGGGCAGCTAGAGCCACGGGAGCAGCAGGGACTATTGCCCTTGGTGCTCTTCTAGTTTGGGGATGACATGGGGGTAGGAAATCACCCATTTGCGAAAATCTTTTCCCTATAAATTCATAAAAACATAAGAGAAAAGCAACAAAGATCTGTTTTTCAAACCAACATTGCCATCTTTTTGGTGCCCTTCCTACAGTTCTGCCATAAAGCTAGTGGCATCTCTGGATAAGTTGCTTGTCATTTTACACTGTCAGCTTTCCAGATTCAAGTATCAAATTTAACCATTTGCCACTACTCTTACAACATTACAAATACTTGTATAACATAATAATGAAGATGGCAGTTCAAATGAGATCTTGCAATTATGGCTCAAAATGATACTGTTTAAATTAGACTTAAATTATTTTGTATATACCCTATAGTAAATGCAGGAGATTATAACATGAAAACCAAGTCTTTTTGACAGCTAACCAGCCCATCATCACAAAGCAAAAGATTGACTTAATGTTTGAGTTGTGTTTCCTTTTACAGCTAGTTTTCCTAACCTTTGCATGGGAATCAGCTATGTTTGGTTACATGTATGCAACAAGAAAAGTTTCCACTTGTTGAACGATTTATGTATTTCTTTCTCATCAAACTAAGCCAAGCACCCGGTAGGCTTCAGTTAAGCATGTTAGATGAAAATGACTAGTAACTTACTGGTAAAACAGTTTTGACCTCCTCTCAAGGCCTTAATTCATCAACTGGTTCTCTTCTCGTCAGGTCATGTCAGATCCCGTAGGACCTGATGAGAGCAGCTGTCGGTAATGGCTGGGAGGTCGTAGACGCTATCATGGTTGAGGGGTAGGTGGTGTTGTGGGATCTCAACTGCCTCACATATCTTCCTCCAGTATTCTCGTTCCCTGGCTAATGATGTAGTGTTTTCAGGGCATACCCGGTGATCTGTGGCTTCAAGATGGTCGCTGACATCAGAGGTGGCTCCTGTGGTTTTCAGATTTTCTTTTAACCGTGTCTCTAGGCTACATGCTATTTTCACCAATGTAGAACTGCTCTCAGTCAATGCAATATACAGTTAAGCATGTTATATCATGAAATAATTATGGAACTATGGAACAGAAGATGCTATACCAAGCTAGAGTACAACTGAGTATAATAACTTAAGAAGATGTTATAACTATCAAGAAGTGATCAACCGGGGGCCAACTCTGGCCAGGGATGGTCCTCCCAATTCTTTTACCTGGCAAAATATGTCCTGGGGGCAGGGACGTCAGTCCAAATTCAAAATTAAAGATGGTGACCTCCTTGGGACACAAAGCTGAGAAATTGGCAGCTGGTGATTTGGCTTATCACCAGTTGGCATTTGAATGGTAGATTGATAAAAAGATAGATAGAAAGATAGATATATCTATTTAAAGTACCAGATTGTTGTACTTCACGCATAGTATATCCAGACTTAGGATCTGAAATGTAAACAAATTGATTTTCCTTAGTGCTTAAGGATGGACAACTTGTCCCCTTCGGTTATATAGAAATGTACATCCATTTTCATCAAAAATGTTTTTTTCGTGATGCATAGTACCTAATGTTCTAGTTTCATATCCTTAAAACACTTCACCACAACCCCAGCAAAAACTTGTCTTTTGGTTGATCACTGCTATCAAGAAATTTTGCTTTCTAATGGCCTTTTTTGTTTAATTTGTACAACTGCTTGAAAGCATTTGGGATTATGTGTTACCTTAATATTGGAAATTTTGTCAGTGTAACCTTTTCTTCTTTCACAGGTGTGAAATGTGAGAACACAATCACTTTTTGTATGTGTTAATTTGATGCTAACCTTTATAATAGTCAATTCTTTGCCCTCTGAAAACTCTGTGATTGATTCTGCGAATGTTGCATGTGGATAGACAAATGTTTTAATAATGTTCATTCTTTATTGCCATGCTTTTGTTTTAGGCTTAAAGCTTCAGAGGAAAACAGAGATGTTGAGTTGAAACTTGGGGAGAGTGTATATCATGTTCACAAGTTCATTTTGAAGGCAAGGTGCCCTTTCTTATTCAAAAAGATAGTCAAAACGAGAACTATTGATATCTCTTGGGAAGGGGATATAAAGAAACAAAAAGAGAATATATTGACTGATACAATAAGGTACATCAGTAGCAAAGATTTTGCTGTATGTATATTTTGTCTTTTACTCCTTCATAGTTTTGCTTTGAAATGTTTAGTGTGTCAGAAACTGTTGTTTTAATAACTGATTGTTAGATTCTATGTAAGCTTGTTCTGCGTTCAAAAAAGTTATGGCAATTTCATATTTGATTTATACTATGAAACATGACATTGTACATCGTATTTTGGTACTTGTTTTTCAGTCAAGTATCATAGTAGTTCAAGTACATATAGTAATACATTTCAAAGCCATTTTTGCTAAATATTGTAGAAAAAGGAAGGTTTTTTTGAGAAATTATGCACTCCTGTTGTCATTTGACATGTAATGATGACAGTTTAAAACAGAGAAACCTATTGAAAAAGTGAGTTGTAAAATGGCAAAGTATGGACAAAGTGATTAAAATAACAGTTTGTAGCTGTCCAAAATGCCTTGCTTAAAAACTTGCCTTGTAGATTTGCTCTATTGTTGACTATAGTCAAAGCATCGATGTTAACTTGTTCTTTAGTGACAATAACTTAAAATTGATAAGGTTAATTTAATTGTTGTAATTTGTTGGCATTCAAAGGTGTTTATTCCTTCCTATTGATTCCTTTCTAAATTAAGAGATGCCATTCTCATGTTATTTTATGAGACGAGAAGATTTGTTTATGGGTCATTCCATGTCAACTCAGCCACTGCAAATATATAATGTAACCATCAAACTTAGAATTTGCTGAAAACTTGACAGAATATTATGAACCATGATATAAATATATTCTCAAAATTTCAGCTTCATATTCAACAGGTTCTCGAGATATTGTGAATTGAAATTCCTTGTTTTTTTGGCACAAAATTCAAATACTGATAATAACTCCAAACTCCTGGTCCATCAAAAAGGCAAATAAATTTTTCAATGTTTCTGGATATGCTGTAAAGCAGGCAAGAAAACTTGCAGCAGAGAAATGTATCTTGGATCTGCCTAGAAAATAGCAAGGAATACCTTTGTCCAAAGAGATTGAAGCACTTGTTAAAAGATTTTATTGTAAAGATGAGTCATCCAATGCCTGGAACAGAGGTTTTCATTAGCATCAGACGAAATTTTGTATGCAGAAGTGGCTTCTTCTCTGCATTCTCAAACAATTTTTCTCTGAGTCCAAGAAGCAATTTCCTGATCCAAGACCAAAACATTGTATTCTTGCAGATGATTTCAATTTGATAGAATATCTAGAAAAGTGTTTAAAATAACGTGCTGATGATGGTGGTGGTGGTGATGATGATGATGTACTCATTATTTGTGAAGTCAGAGCAAGACATGAGTATTGGCACAAGTTGACATCAACATTACCAGGGACTTGTAGTTGTCACCATTTTGTGCGTATTATATCAAGCATCATAGCAGCAAAGCGTGTGTCATCCGATGGAAACTTTAGTGCTAAATGACCTGTTGTTGGGCAGAAAAGTTACAGACATTGATTTATCAGAGATCAAAGTTTCTGACTTTGGTATATATTTTGTTACGATGAAGATTGGTGGGTTGGTGTGGTAATGCTAGTTGACACAGAACAACAGGACTTACAAGTAAAGTTCCAAGTGGCCAAGGAGAGATGCTTTTTTTTTGTACCAAATATTGATGTTCTTTGCAAGATTTCTGCCCCCTTAACAAGCAATGGTAGAACATATAAGGTATTTGAATTTGACATTTCTAAAATCAACAATGATCGAAGAAAACAAAGATTAAAGTGACCCGTTTATAGCTGAATCAACATTGATTATTAATTTTGTCTATGCAATATTTCGCTTAATTACATTGAGGGAAAAAATTTAAATAAATACTTTGTTCATAATACCTGAGATCTATACATAATTGTTATTGGAACAAAAGTACAATAATTATTGCACTGTTTATTACTGTAATAAGGAGAAAAGTGCCATCCCAATTTTTGCTTATTAATTATGTTTGAACTCTTACTATTACCACAAAATATCATGGTGATCAGACTTTGCAAACCAGAGATATTGACTTTTTTAAAATGATTGCTATTGTTGTTTGCTACAAGGCCAAACTTTTGGGAGCATTTTGGGGGCCCATTAATCGGTGATTACCTTTTCATGTGAATGTTTCATGGGAAAATAAGAGTTCCTCATACCTTATATAAATGTGATACAGCTACTAATAACTGCTATTTTTTTAAAATTGTAACTTTTATGGTAACTGTTATTATTTTTGGGTTTCCCAAAACTGGCCAAAATTACCTAAATCCAAATATGTTTGTTCCTAATGTGAAAGCTTTTTTGTAGAGACATATACGAAAGTTGTGACAGTACCAAAGACGAAATTGACCATCATGCTGTAAGGCTTTTCAGGGAAAAGAATGAAGAAGGTTAGAAAATATTTTGATTATGTTTAAGTATTTGGGGTGCTTCTTCCATTCCCATCTATACACTTGAAGAAGTATTAAATGAATAAGTAAGATTCCATGGCAGAATATCAAAGCTGTAGCCATGTTGCTGTTTTTGACAACTAAGGACAATGGTATTCAGAAAGCTAGAATAAAACAGTCAGAAGTCAGTACTTATAACTCTACCAAATTACGAATGGAATGAGAGATTCTAGGAGGGATATCAATGTCAATAAATGTTCCTGTAAGAAGTATCCCAGCCATTTGCACGAAACACATGTGTAATTGTAACCTGTATCCATGATCTTGATGTGCTTGTTGGTGATATTGGATGTTTCTTTCTAGTGAATACAAACAATATGACTGTGAGAAATGACATCATTAAATTTTGTTGAATGGAAAGATGACAGTGAGAATTTGGCTTAGTCTTTTATCTGTTTTGTGAAGGTTGAGTTTGAAATAAGTTTTTAAATTCACATTGACTAATCACTACTAATTCATTCTACTAACTCCATATCTGTTTTCTTAATCACCTTGAATTGTCAGTGGCCCTTGATACATTATTTTTGCATTCTGTATATTGTGATGGTTTTTCTTTCCAGATGAAAGTGAGCTGGAGGGACTTCCAGTAGAAGGACGACTTAATGAAAAGGATGACTCTAGTCAAAAGGTATCATCATTTTGACAGATGTTTTTGCTAGAACTAATCTCAACTACATTAGTCGATTGGAGAGGTAAAATTTTGATCCAAATAATGTTGTATATTTAAAGGAATTGGCCTTTCCAAGCTATTTAATGAAACAGAAAGCTAACATGTACTGATTGGTTATTTCTCATTGTCCAACAGATGTTTATAAATCAGATTAAATTGCTGTTCTCCTCGTCTTTTTGCAATCAGTGACAGAAGATCAATTACATCTTTCCTCCTAAAGAAGACCAGCAATTAATCACCACATTGTTTGATTAAAAATCAATATTGCAGCTCAAAAATAACCCTCTGCCCTATACTGCCCACCTTAACCTGGTATTGCCTCAGTGGAGGGTTCATTAAAACATTGTTTTTCAAATTAGACAGTTATTGACAATTTTTCCAATTTAAGAAGTATTAGAATGCCTTATTATTATTGACTGCAGTCTTTGCATTTGGATTTGTTGAATTACTTTTACTGATACGGTTTGATCTTCATTTTCTCCAGGCCTTTGAATTAAATCAACTTGAAACAGAGTAAATTTCTTTTTAATCCACATTTTATGGAAATTGGCTCCTTTTTTAAAAAACCTTTAGCCATGAGTCACAAAACGTATTACCTGTTGGTAATGTGTAATGTTTCCATATATCACACATCATATAAATATAGCTTGCTTTGAATCTGAAGCAATAGTTTGTCTGGTTTTTTTAACATTGCAATCCTTGGCAGAGGCTTCACATTTGTTCTTGCAGGGAGTGATGGGATGCTGTACACTTGGAAACGATCTCCTCCATGCACTCAATGACGAGGAAACATCAGATCTTTCTGTCAAAGTTTCAGACAAGGAAATACTTGTGCACAGGTTTGTTGTCATGTATTACGATCAGATTCTTATGGAGCACTGCTTTCCTTTAGCTTTGAAATAACCTTTGATTTAGGATTTTGAGTATTCTGTTATTCAGTCCATTTTAAACGTACCATTTTACTATGAATCGCAAGAAAACTGACGTTTTATTAAGCATGAGTATTAGACATTACTGTAGATAAAGTGTAAGACTCGCAAAGCATATGACTTCAACTGCCATCAATTTTACCTATGAGTGCCCGAAGGAATGCTTGTCCTTAATTAACCCTGACCTTTTACAGTTAGTTGGTTGGTCAGATGAATAGTGGATTGTTCTATTCTTCAAAAGGGCGAGAAAGTTACAAATTCGATAGTTTGTTAGTCAGTTGAATAGCGTTCATTTATCCACATTACCGGTAAATCTTAAAAAACGTTAGTGACAGATTTTGATGAAAGTTTCAGAATAGGTTAGAAATGACACTGGAATCAATCGTTTAGTTTTTGGCCGATTAAAAACATGAATATCAGTGCGGTTGTCAAATATTTGAGTCCTTTCTTTCATTGTATTTTGGGTTGCAAAACACAGTGTAGAGAGATGCCTAGCCACGTTTCGTAGCTAAAATTTCAAGTTTGACTACTATAAACCCCAGTAAAACTATTGTATTAATATTTATAACAGGTACTGTGTTGTGGCCATTAATGGCATTTTCACATTGGATGTTCGACCATATAGTAATTTGACGACAGTTCAATGGCCAAACTAATAGATAAAAAATAGTGGGAATTTGTCCTTGAGAGTATTTCTGGAAACTGACCAAGGTAACTGGTAGCTACTTTTACGACCAATTTTGGGGAAATTTTTACCACAGCATAACTATGCACTTGGAGTACTAATCGATGTACAACATGTAATCCTGGTCCTTACCCATGACTCTTTATGATGCAGATTCTAAGTTTTGATTTGGGTGAAACTTGGTATCTTTTTTTCCCTCTACGCTGTGTGAAAGGAAATTGTCAACCTCAAGCAACAATATCCCTTGACTGTATCTCTTGGGACTTTAACTGGTCTATTTGCCTTTTTCTACTGTTAGGTAACACTAACATGGCGATTGATTAATTGTTGCTTATCCACCGGCATAGGTCTTTCTTGAGCTGGGTTGGCAGACGTCAGTGCTTTCTGAGTTTATCCTATTAGTGGATACGTTAACTCGGCTAGGATTAACAAATTCGTATCTTACTATTGCGTGAGGTTTAGATTGATTTGTTAGTACTTAAATACAAGAGTACAGGTGGCTGCTACATAAGAAACAGGAGTACATAAGAAACAAGACACGTTCCTTAGGCCAGACACCTTTTTTCTACGCTACATGGCACAAGAGGATTAATGAAAAGGTTCGAAGTCATCTACCGAACTTTTTTCGCCATGGTGTGTCCGATGACATTTTGTCTGTTAGATTATGTTCAAATTTGCTAAATTCTCTCAATGTTTTTGACTCTACAACAGGACGTTTCTTTCTATTCGATCGCCATACTTTGAAGCAATGTTACAAGGGGGATGGTCGGAATCAGAAAAGATGATAATTGATTTACAGAAGTAAGAATGCATATACATATAGTACCATCTAAATAATGTTGATATTATGCTTTCAGTAATGTTATGTCAGTTCGCTGGAGCGTTTTTGCGTGGGGCCCGCTACGCTGCTCTCATATACCGCTACGCTTCCACCCCTACCGCTATGCACCACAAACACACCGCTACGCAAACAGAACCAAGTTTTGAATG
>JANTCA010000451.1:8890-18948 GCA_024741275.1 Chironex yamaguchii
AACTAAACGAATACAACAGTACTGGGTAGGGTTTCGAAAAGCAAATTTCAACCAACATTAGTGGTATGAATTTTATAAATTTGTCTTGAGTCTAAATTTTAAAGTTTATAATGAAACACCCAAAGTCTACCAAACGTATGTAGACATTAGAGGGCAGAATATTCAACTTGGCAAGAGAGACATACATATAGGTTGCATTAGCAACAAGAGTGACCTTGGAACACAAACGTAACAGTTCTTTGTCTTTATTTATGTTTTTCCAAGGATAAGTACCGAAAATTATCTATGAGACACGCCTTAAATCCTGTTTTCTGAAATATTGCTTTAGAGGTCGTTTGTGTTCTCGGGTTAACGAATTGATCAAAGGTCCTTAGTATCAGTAAGGAACGAAAGAGTTAGCTCTTAAGATAAACTAGAAGTAATTTTCTTTCTCCGTCCAACTACACCATCGGTCAGGAGCAGACAGAACTAGGAAGTTGTAACGTTGATACCAGCTTTGGAAGCAAATGGCACTGTAATGTCAAATCAGTCATATTGCAGAAACTGAGGTCCATAAAGTTGGTAAAATGTAGCATGGCAGGAACGTCACAAGATCGCAATTTAAGAGCCAGTATGGAGAGACTTCGTTGTGTATCCTGTTGTAGTCGATCAATTGGAAGCCTTTTTAATGTCTTGGATACGAATTCCGGAGTTAAAATGAATATGAGTCTGGACTGAGAATCTTCATCATGTATAAATCTGTAAAAGAGTGAATATGCAAATAAATAAACAACATCAAGATGCTTTCTTCTAACAAATTGGGGTCGGAAACAAGAAAATAAAAGGAGTATAAGAAAGAAGTGTTCCATAATCAGAGAATATTGTTAAAAGTATCGTAAGATCAAAGACACACGTCATCTCAATCAAGAAATCTGCAACACATTTTTAATCTGACAAAGAACAAGGATAATAGCTCATAATTACAACAGGGTCGTAGTCACCGGGCGTGTGGGGGGTGGGAGTGGACGGTGGTGTTGGCGTAGGGAGCAATTGCTATAAATGTTAAAATTTGCTCCATGGCATTAAATACCACCCTAGTGCCGACGTTTCTTGTGTGTTAACTGGCTTTTGTGTCCTCTTTTGCAGCAATGCTTTTGGCTTAAGTGTTACTAAATGAAGAGGTTACTGATAAACCTAGTATTTGGCGGACGTTTTGCCCCAAGACCTACTACGGCCTTGTATAGCTTATATTTCACGAGGCAAGGACTATAGCAAGAACCCAGAGGGCAATAAATATGATTATTTAGTTCGACGTTTCTATGTTAAGGCAAAATCGTAGCGCCACAGATTGGTCAATAACAAGACCCTTGAAGCAAGAAGTCCTGGTTTCATCCCTCAGAAAAATTTCTCAGCACATTGCTGAGATAGCTCCGGTGTGTCCGTCTCATTGTAGAAGTGGTCTTGGTCGTATTTTAGGGTAAAACAAATTACATAATGGACTAACAAAATTGACAAGGAATACGTAACTAGGTACCATATAAATGGAAAAAATTCGTGTAAAGTTGATGGAATTTTAGAAAATTAATTCAGGTGAAAATGGGAAAACACGGTCGCAGTTAAAAAGAATTTGAGTGGTCATGAAGCACTAAATAATGAACTGGACTAATCACCTAATAATGTCTTGCTTGTTTGCGTTAATTTTAACGTTGTATCTCTTAGATTCCAATACGCTTTGAATCCAATTCTCTACCCAGGCTCTATCCACTTTACTGTGAAACACGTATACGTCATATTCGGATCGATCTATTTCAAAACAAAATATCAAAAGTCAATATATGACGTAAATTATGATCAGGCGGTTCAGGTGATCAATAAACTGATCCAATGCAGAGGCATCGCGTGCCTATAAGCTAAGTGAAGTGGGCATAGCTACCAATAAGGGTGAAACAGATTGTGCGCCCTTGTTATGCAGAGCATAAAAACAATCTATAAAATATCCAATGCACTTACAAAACAGGAAATCTTCTTTAATGATTACTTTTAACTATAAAACTTAACACGAAAGAAAAATTTGATGCCATTTTAAAGACAAAAGTGAATGAAAATTGTCAAAGAACGACTAAAAATTTTGAAAAAGTTTTACCAAAAATCCTCTTTTACCAATTATAATGTATCCCAAACGAAGATAGCCTATCAAGAGAATGGCAATTGTAAACACAGAGTCCAATACGTACCCCATTCAGGATCAACCGCAGATTTGGGATTTTCAATAAGACGTGGATACCTTGCACTATTGCTGGGTCGATGAGGTCTTACCTCACGTCTGTAGTCATCAAATCTGGTTAGCACAGAATGCACATTCATTTTGCGCAAATTCTTAAGGTATTCTTGTCTCAGGCGAGAAGCTCTATTATCTTGATTGAAGAAGCTACATGCTAGATAAAAAATCGTAATAACGCCAGAGCGATTAAAAATGTCAAAAGGCAAACAGAACGAAATAAAGTTTGCAAGAAACAATAACAGATTGCAAAAAATTAAGCAATTACTACAAGAGAAATGTCAAAAGCAATATTAATATTACTATCGTCAAGAAGTTACTAAGCTTAGGCAGACTTAAGAAAATTTTTATATGTATACAAGAATGGTGGCATAGGATTGTGGTATGAACTCCTTGCTATCGTATAGTGGTTTAGAACATCCAACCATGATACCACATGCAATGATTTCATTCTTGCCAGGGTTAAATGTTTGTGACAGCTGTAAATCGGCCAACTAAGCCCTCCATTCTTCCGGGGTCGCTTTAGGAAATAGCAAGTCGGATTCCATAGCAAAATGCTATCTAGGCATTGGCACACTGACCATGCGTCTTCAGAATGTCATTGTAAATATTCACCAGTCTATCAACGATAGTAACTGCTCTGTTACAAAATCATTAAGTAGCTACTTAACGGTTTCAAAATAAATATCTATCGGCCTTACTATCAGCTTTTATTTATCTAAATGGAACTACTTCGTCCTCTTGATTAACGTATTGGTTTGCTAAACGATTCACATAATTTTGTTGTATGACTAAGGCCTTCGAAAAATCGCAGATGGATTGTAATCTTCTTGAAGATGTCGGTAAAGTTACATTATGTGTTCTAGTTCAAGGTTTGGTACTTTATTTAAATCCAGAGATGTTAAAAATGTGCTTTTTATCAATAATACTATGAAGTCGAATTACCAAAGAAAAATATATGCTGCCGGAACCCTAGCTCAGCATTTGATTAATTACACTAAAGCTTCATTCAACTGTCGTATAAGCAGAAAGAGTCTTTCACTCTCTGATTATCATTTTTAAATGGCTATAGAAAATTTATTCCCACTTTCTTGCACCTTTAATCGAAATCGCTGCTCGTTCACATTTAAATCAAAGCACCCAAATACTAATGCTAAACAATTTTTAAATTGTCAAACCAGAGCACACATTGCGTGATGCTGCATGGTTCTCGTCAGAGCAATCAAAGCATTGGTCTTTCAACAATTAGCGGAATTACATTTTTCTTGAGGTTTGGAAAAATAAATTTAGCTAGTTGGATCTTCCTGCTGTACCTCTTAAAATATGGATGCGATCCTCGAAAGTTTCTCAATAATCCAACAGAAGACTAGGGTGTCTTAACATGAAGGGCACTCGTGTATATTTTGATCTTTCCAGAGATGCCAAACATACAGTATTTCACCTGACATTGGTGTTAATTTTGGTATCGCTGTTGCATGATTGTTGTACTTAGTCTACTCATAATAACTAATACAAGATAAAGGAAGTAAACTCAAATACTTAACCTACCAAATATCATTTTATGGTGCAAGGCAGCGGCCACATTTGATTGGTCTACCTTTGGTGCTGCTATCATTGAAGGCTCATCAAATATGTTTTAAATTGTTTGATTAAGGTGTCGACTCAATCAAATTTTTAAAGTTTGTAACATGCTTTTAGTTTCAATAAACGACAAGGTAACGTTACGTTCAATTTGCCGTATATATTACGCTTTACTCTAGTTGAAAGAGCGTTACAAATCCGTCACCCCTTCCTCACTAAATTCTACACTCGCAGGTCATTTAAATTACATCAAATACACATTAAAGGACGTTGCCGCTATTAATGACCACTATCAATACTCATCGACTAACAGCTTAGAGTTTCCTAGATGAAATGCGATATCATTACGAATTATTGGTTGGCATAGGAGTGCACGCCAAAAGAAAAAAAAAAACAAAGGCCATGTAAACACTGTGAAAGGCAAGCTGTCATTATTCCAGCATATCAGTTGTACTGTTTCTCAATGTGGTCAATACAAATAGTTGTTGGCAATGTTTTGCATGAAACAATAAATTTAAAAATCGGTGACACAGTGCGTCAAATTACAAAGCCTGTTTCGTAATTGGTAAGAGGCACACATACAAAATGTAATTCCGTGGTTCCCGATTATCTTAGATGGCTTGTAGTTCGGGGATAAATTACCATCGTAGCCCGTATCAAACACTAGGGAAACCGATTTAGTTGGTTTAGAATACGATAACAGGAAGATGCTTATGTCAGGGTCAGACGAATGCCCCAATCATACAGCAATTCGTATCGTCAATACATTAACAAAAAGAAAATTTAATAATCAAATACATTTCATGTATCCTAGCAGTTAAACAGGTTTGAAGATGTTTATGATACGGGATAGAGACAAAGAAATTCAGGCATTTCTTGAACGACGTTAAAGACATATTTATCAACGTTTATATGAAACCAGTGTAATAATTCACTTATCTGAACATGAGTAAATAAATAGACTTAACTACTGTTAACATAGGAAAATACAGTAAAGCCAATTACAAAGCTAGGTCACTGAGTGAACTTTATCACACAATCAAGGACACATCCTGTAATATATATTTCATTTTAATGCAACATAGATACTTGAAAATAAACAACTTTATAATGCTAGAAGAATACCATTGTCGTTTGATTCGTCGTGGGAGCCAGTATCAGATTCCGATGAAGAGCTCATTTGCGCATGCAGAGGACTTTTATTACCATATCCATATATACTGACTATTATGTACAAGTGGCATAGCTTGCAGTGAAGACAGGCTACACGAAGTTACACTTTTATCTGTTTTATGATTAATAATTTAGTTGTGGTTACGCTGATTACTATTTTGAACACGGTTGAAGTTTTGTACCTATGAATAATTGAAATTTACTTTATCAAACAAAGCCCAAAAAGCTAATTTAAGGCCAATGTGTTGTAGAGCTCTTTGAAATTATCGTAAATAAACGATTACTCAATGAAATAAGTATTAAGACAGCAAGTACACGATATTCCCTAACTAGTTATAACATAGTAATGGACTAATAAGGAGAATTTACAGACCGGGGTCAAGGGGTAACTTCATCAAGGCCACGACCTGCCCACGGTCCACAAGACATTTTCTTCTATGTATATTCTGCGTACAAAGCAGAAGTAATCATATGTTTGTGGCCCTGATCCATGATTTACTTAAAGGTCTTGTCAACCTTTGACACACTGCCAATCATTGAGCTTTATTTTATTAATATTGCAAAATTACCTGCGATTTAAAGTAAACAAGCTCTATGTCAGATCCTACAAGGGATTAATGACTCTCAGATGGATCACGATAGAAATTAGTTATGGTCGACAAACGAGAGCATTTTTAACAAATGTCATCCGCACAAGGCAACTGATTCCACGTGTGAAATTTTTCTAACATGAAAATAAGAAAGTATTTCCACTACCTGTTTCTTATGACAATGCAAGGTAATCAAAATAGAAAGACGTATACTTCACTCCAGAGGTCCCCTCCTTGCACTCCTAAGCCATCTCCGTTTTTTCCAAATAAACGTGGTCTAATTTTACTATGACTACTCAGCCATTTTGTCAAATAAATTGAGCGACAGATTTAAGTCGATTTGGATTTCCTTAAAGGTCAAAACGGTTTCAATCTGTCTTCGTTGCACTTATGATATGGCGCTTAACAGCTTTACATAAAGTGGCTTTCATTGAAGCAACATTCAAGTAATGAGGCTGTGTGGCTCAGTCTCCATTCCTACAAATAGCACACTGCATGTATCAGTCATAAAAGTGTTTGAAACAGCTATTAGAAACATTGATAAAAACGTAATGACCGAGTTTGCAAAGTGGTTCTTAAGTAAAAATGAGTCCTAGTGTTTCGAAAGGTGTAATGACATTTTCAATGGGGCTGTAGATAGTAAAACCTGTCTACTGAAATATAAGCTTCCTTTATCATCTAGCAGTCTCTAGTTATTTAATGTAGCATACTAACGTTTTAGCTAATCTCGACAACAATAAAACTAAATGTAAGTGACCAAATAAAAAGAACAGCAAACTGTTAGAGCAGTGGAGATAGGAAACAAAAATTAGAAATGGGGAAAAGGAAAACATTCAAAATATGTGTGGACATCAGACGAAACACCTAATGAGCAATTAGTTTACATTAATTTGTCAATGCACATCTTCATGTGATAAACAGTGTAAAATGTCGGTCTGAATTTTTAATTAAAGCCGATAACCAAATGAAAAATATTCAAAAATAAAACCCACCTTGTTTGGGCTTTTGCATCGGAAAAGGCAGGACGACGATGGGAAAAAAAGAGGAAAATGAATTCAAGACAGTAAATTACTATATGCATGGAAATATATCTGCAGATAAAGTAGCATTTTCTCTTACTTACCACTTTGTGCTCTGAGGTGAAGTAAAGAATCGGGAGTATCAGAGTGACTCTTGAGCCATTCTTTATTTGACAAAATCATGGGTGCACTTTTTACTCTGTCTTTCCTTTTCACGTGATCTGTTTCTTCTTTCTTCTTACAAAAGACATGATAGTCTTTGCCGTAAGCATTCAATGTTCTTTTCCAGAAAACACTGTTGTCATAAATTGTAGTAGCACGGGTCCCTTTGAAATGTTTTATGTCTTCAAGCCTAGTGCAGTAAGCATCGAAGTCATTTAATCTCTCCTTAGAATCTGTACCCATAAAAGAGAGAAAAACACAGTCAAATTAGAATGTAAACAAATAAAATATGTGAATTGTTCTTCGATAAAAGGTGCAATAGTAATCGATTGATTACTCTAGGATGGGGGACCACATTTCTTCTACTGAGTCACCATCCATGTTGAAGGAAGAAACCCCATGCTTAATTTTGTCGGCAAATTGATTGATTTTGATATACTGTCGAGAAATTTTTCATGTCACTATAAAAGCTGGACTATCAAACAAACCCCATGTAAATCGGAAAACGCCTATTTGCTGTTAATTTGATTACGTTTCTGTCCCAATCTGTGTATGTATCAGTACTGTCCCAATTGTTGACCTTAGCATTTAAGGCTCAATTGTTAACACGGTGTCGGCAGCACACGAGCATGAAATGACACCATCATAATATCTTTGGTTTCTAGGCAACCTGTTTATAGGACGTCGGTATCATGCCGACATGAAAAGGTGTGAATCCGGATTAAAATCTTGTTACCTTCAGCAAATTGTGCTGATGTGATGTTTTCCTATCCCAAACATTGTTAAAATTTACAAGTCTTAAGAAAATTGTCAGGATAAGAATCTTTTCACAAGCTTGACAACTATGCTTTTTTCACGATGGGGCACCATTTCCCTCCACCTCCCCCCTTCTCGACGAAAATTGCCAGGCTGCCACTGTATGTCTGTCAAGTTGTTCCCTCTGTCTAGACGTCTTCGCAAGGCTTCACGAGTAGCTCTGAACGTAATCTTCTCCAGGACAACCATTAGACGGATCAAATTTCAAGATACAGATTTAATTCACGATTGTGACAATATAAGAAGGGGATGAAAATAAGTATCTTTGAAATCGCTTGCCTCCTTTATACCACATTTTGAAATACAACCACAACCAAGCAGAATTCTCGATAAGTCAAATGGCGAGGACATAATAATCGTAGAATAAACGGTAATAATGCAAGAGCCCATTGTTGATTTCTTCAGAGAGGCAGATAACGCAAAAGAAATTCACAGAAGATATGAGAACTTTGAATATTCGCTAGTTCTTGACAAATGGACGTTACTCATTTGTTTTCACATCGTATTCTTGGCTAACTTAGGTATATATCAGTGCGCTGGTGATTAACAGTGTGCTTTGTACGAGTTCGAGACAACATAATAAGCCAACGATTTTGTAATCCTAGATCGTATAACAAACCCGAGGCGTTGCTAGGACGTAATTATTGTAGCAAGGAGACTATAAGAATGAAATATAAAATTCTTTTCATATTAAGTATGTTTACTAAATCCATTCTAACTTTCTTTGGTCACCAGACGTACTCAGAACAAGAATCGAGTTTACTTTGCACAACGATACATAAAACTACTTACCAATTTGGTCTTCCATAACGCATAGAGTACTCAAATCTTAAAATTGATGATCATGAGCTTAAGCCACGACCGAAAACCTTGAACAAAACTTGGACATGCTGGGTAGAAATGCACATCAAATATGTTGTAAGGAATCCGCATTCAGCTGTTCACTTGAAGCCAGTGTGTGGTTGCTAAGGCAAACATGAATTGTTAAGAGAAACAATACGACCTATTGTGTTCCGCTAAGCCTAACAATGTCTTT
This sequence comes from Chironex yamaguchii, assembly GCA_024741275.1. NCBI lineage: Eukaryota > Metazoa > Cnidaria > Cubozoa > Chirodropida > Chirodropidae > Chironex > Chironex yamaguchii. The sequence continues at coordinate 17,525 of JANTCA010000451.1, forward strand.
CATTTAAATGGTCAAAGACAGACAGTAGTAATTTAAAGACAAAACACTGGCCACTGTGGTCTGTGGGCATCGTTCCCAGGTAATATATCTTATTACTTCTTTGTGTTGGATTCATACATAAGTCAAATGTCCTGTAAAAAGATCATGGAGAAAGGAAAGGGGATCAGAATGCGAGCAAAATGCTGACGAATAACCCTATAATATAAGCCTCCTTTCACTCTCGTTTTCTTGCAAAATACAATGTTAAAGAGTTAGTTTTCCTCCTCCTGTAGGAAATAAAAAAGATTCACCTGCTAATTTTCCAGCTACACTTTATTAGTTTCACGACTGCCTGAGGTGTACACAGTCCAATGAATTTTTGACATGTGATCTGGGATAAAATAAGTACAACTGTGATAACTCATATCGTGTCTCTTCCTATGTTGATTACAAACCTATATTGATAAGTAGACTATTTCTACTTGTAAATTTTGTAACATATAGTTGCTATTTTATTAGTCAGCTAAAACAAGAAAGCTTAAACAAAATTGTTGATAGGTCATGATGTTCAATTGCAGTCTCAAGCCTCTGAGTCCTCCTGTAGCATCATGTTGACTGACAGTCACAAATAAATAAAATACATCAGTTGTGTTTCTTGATTCTGGAGTGCGGTCAGGTATCATTTATTGGTATGCGTAAGTGTTCAGGTACATCTTTGAAGTCATCTTTACACTATTGTAACTTATACTATCCCGGGTTCAGAACTATAAAATACCATGTACAGCAAATAAAATCGTCATGTGCAAAATTTCGGGATTAAGGTATTAATAAATGAGCCAAAGAGGGAAACATTCGTCGACAATTTAGTGCTGATTATGGACGGTCTATCTCATACTACAGTAGAAAGCAGGGGTTTTCTTATGCCCGCTTTCACAGGAGAGAGTTTAACTCAATTTTTGTCCAAGTTTGAGGTGGAAGACAAGACAGAAGATAATGATCCTGTCTACAAACTGGATGACGAACTAGAATTTGAAGTCCCCGATAACAGCGAAGTGGATCCTGGTATCGAAATTCCGTTATATCGTCTGTACTGTAGCATTGGACATACGTTGTTCCCGAAAGCTGTTGGAAAGTCCGTCAAGAAGGAAACTAATTGTGACACTCTTCAATCGCTGAATTATCTCCAGCGTTTTTCAACATTCTACTGGGGAAATTGTCTACTTGAGCGGTACATTGGACGAACTAGATCGTCGTATTGCAAGTTTACGCACTCACTGGTTAGACGTCGGAGAAAAAACAGCGAAATGGAAAATAAAGGAGTCGCAGCCAATGAATTTCGGACATGCTTCGTGTCACGTAGTCCTGTCCATGAGGATGATCCACATCCCAGAATACTGCAGTATGTACGCGTATGCCAAGTCGTACACTTTCGTCTGATGGCGACT
>JANTCA010000451.1:22307-33563 GCA_024741275.1 Chironex yamaguchii
GAATTCCTTGATATTCTGTAGACAGTTGTCTTGTACTATGTTTGCTAACAAATTTGGCATAAACTAAATTAAACTCAAGTCAACTGTCATTAGTGACACACTTTTCGACAAATTTTAAATTTAAATATTTGGCAGGAAACACGAGCATCGCAATGCAAGCCCTAAAAATACCTGAACTTGCAGCAATACGTGACCTATAGTAAGTCAAGGGTAGTCTACAATACTGCATAAAAAACCAAAGAAAAGAGGTTTTAAATGGTAATTCTTTACACTTAACTTTCATATTACTGAGCTTGCAAAAAGTTTAGAAAGGGTTTTCGCATGAGTTGTTTAGCTACCGACTTGTCTTTACAGTTTACAACATATAGAAAATTTACACTTATCGAAGACAGTTCGTAAGATCAATAGTTTATAAAATTGGGGATTTCTGTATACACACTGAAGGTCTTATGCTTACAATGCTTAAAACACTCACTAACTACCCTAAGAGTTAGCATTACATCGAACAGCATTGTTATATTTTGTCTTCGTAGCATACAATACTAATCACTACAGCGAAAGAAGGGCGTTTGAACTCAAACATCAAACATATACCGAAGAAGGCATACAAAAATCACAGGTTCTGTTGCAAGCATTTCCTACCTTTGCCTGATCAAGGTACACAACACCCGTTTCAGAGTCAAGAATACCAGGTGGAAGAACTGGCTTTGATTTGTCCATGTCTGCTGCCTCTGCCTCTATGAAGTATCTTCTCTCTGGTAAAAAGTAACTTGTTTCAATGCAGCTTCCTTTTCTCTTGACGCACAGCTGAGCTGGACTGATGAAATCAATGCTCCATACATTCTCAGGTACAACAGTCAGAAGATCCTAAACAAATACATGTTCAACAGTTACTCCTATTTTTAGCCAAGACACAGTCTCTGGTAAAGTCTGTATGAATTTCGTGATTAAATGTTGTTACTACAGTCTTGTTTAAACTACTGATACAGACCAAATGCCTTAAGTCCTGAGCAATTCTTAACAGCAGCGAACGGTGATAAACAGCTGATCAATACCGGGGTAATAGCTGTAAGGTTTTCAATAGAAATTTCCTGCTCGATGCCACGATACCCACTCACCTTTTATCAACATTTCTTACAAGCAGCGGAAACTAGTACAAAAACCATTGGTATCTCAAAGTGGTATGAATATAACGATAATCCAGAATCACCTATATTGGGTGCTTGACGCACTAAAAGCAATTAGTATCGTTGGCGTCAAGCGTAATGGCTGCGATATTTAAATTTGACTGACAATCGAGTTAGTATGTTGTAATAATAAATTTGAAGAAGACGGGGAGAGTCAGCACAGCAAATCTTCTAGAATATATCATGCAATATTGACCTTCAGTCATCCAAGTTTCAGCGGAATCCACTTAAAAATACCAAGCTTTTGTTCTACTAAATCTTTGTGCGTAACTGTCACAACCAAAATAATGTCGCCATATTCTCTTAACCGAGTGTATTGGAGGACGGGTAACGACCACACATTCTGTTGGTCTCCGACACAAGCAATTGAGACAGACTCTCTTAAATACCCAAGTGACGAAAATATTGAAAACTTGAAAGGAGCACATTAACATCTTACTTTTTAAATAGATTCCCTAAATCCTCTCTACTTGATAATTCTAGGTACGCATCAATAATGCAATTTTAAACAAATCAACAGCATCTTTACTTACAATCGATACTTTTTCTCGGATAATCTTCACTGAGACCGACCAGGTGTTGACACGAAGTGGAATATAAAATTTCTTCAGTATTCCTTGATTATCTAATATTGCTTGTCGACAACCAAATACATACGGGCAATGCGAAAAGTTCCCATGCGACATGACTACGGTATCTCCGGTTGTTACACTCAATTCGAATGGCACACTTCCAGCCACACGGCAATTGTATTGAAAGACTAGTATGTAAGATCCATTGAAATTTCCAGTCATCGGAAATGTCAGTGTCTAAAAGCAAAAGAATGTACAATATGTATATATATTCTACCTCAACAGACACAGTGCTTTTTATATATTTGTCAAGAGTAGGCATTACCACAATAGCTGCACTAAGTGGGAGCCGACCGGGCTCGAACTTGCAATCCTCAGACGTAAAAGCCAACACTCAAACCTTCGTGCCATCACGGCTCATATGTTCGAAATATCCGAAGATATATACATATATCTTTGAAGAGCTCAATCAACCATGTTTATTAAATATATATAAATTTCCACAAATTAAACTTTTTAACGTTTCGAATAATTCTTCTTCAGAAAACTCAGTTATAAGGTTATAAGGTTTCTGCGTTGATCCCATGTCCATATTGTCTAGGTTACCCAAGCTGAGTCTTCAACCTCAATCTGATGCTGAATGAAAACTAAAGGCAGTCGACGTCTAGCCGATGATCAAGTGCCGACAAAATCGCTTGTCGCATTCAGAATCTTGCACGATTGGGAGCAAGAGCTTTCATTACCAATGATTACAAGGCCTTCGCTTGCGACGTTATAGAGGAATCCCTATCATCACTTGGAAAAAGCAGACGGCAAAAGTGGGCCAAGGACGGTCAAGCCGTTATTAAAGATTATGCTAAGAAGAAAGCTGCCATGGTCCAGTTATGCCATAAAATGACCAGGCACATCCGCTCGGACCCGCATGCATGGATGCCATGGATGAGTCAATGGAAAGAGGAAGACAACCAAGGTGCACGATATCGAAAAATGAACAGAGCAAGAGATGAAGATCGGCGTGAGAGGGACGGGATTCCCACATTATGATATCAAAGTGCCATCGCAATATCGGTTAGCTGACACTGATATCAGCATTACTAGTAACTGGGCATGCATTGCAAAACTAGGAATTCTTCTAAAGGATACTAATACCTTTCCAACAGGCTGTAGGCCCTGCTTAATATCTTAAGTGTACCCATTAACTGTGTGGAGAAATGAAAATGACCAATTGATCTTATGTCCCCCGCAGATTTGTACCATACTAGGGCAACTTCAAACAGCATAATTAAGTCAACCATGTCGAGCACTAACATTCAACGCAAATAGTTTTCTTACTTAAACAAGCTAATAAACTTGCTTCAAATGGGTTGAGTAAGTACAAATATATAAGACATACCCCGGACGGCTCCATATTCACAGCACCGTTGAAATTCAAGCCTTGGACATCTCCCGGTTCTGTAATATTAAATATACTTTGCCGTACACTTTCTGCCTCTATGGTAAAAACTCCTTCACGAGGGAGAGGAAGGTATGCAAATTCTACGCAGTCAGCTGTAAGACCAGACACAGTGCATGGCTCTGTTACGGACTCCTTTAAAACATCAGCCAAGAAATAACTTCTTGGAACCAACGCCACAGAATGCTGGTGAAGACAAGTTTAATAACGAAAATTCTCATGAGCAACCAAGACGAAATATGCAAAGTCCAATTCTAGCTATTGATACTTGAGTTATTAAATTGGAACTAAAATGACTTAGTGATAACCAACAAATAGCAAAATGGCGTGCATGAACGCATGGTTTCAGTCCACTAACCTAAATTCAATAATATTCAATATAGGGACTGTGGTTTAAATTCGCCTCCACAATTTCTGAAGGTAACCGACATGTCTCTATAATTGAAGGCTACTTTTGCGACAGACTGCACTTAAAGATGAATTGTCTGTTCAGAGGAAAGCCAAGCTAACATAGTCATAACTTCGAAGTCAAAGAGCCAGACAAATCTGTTATTATGTTCGACCGCGAAATTTTTAAAACGGGGCTTGCAATAAAAAATAAAATATGCAATTTACAACTTTGCCGCCATTGTGGAGAAGAGAAATCTTCCTCCACAAATTTTCAACTTACCACGCCTCGGAACAAGTGGTCACATTTGACGCATTCAAACGTCGACTCTTAAAGAAAATACAGTACAATCTCAATACAAAATACCCAGTTTAACGTGCTTTCCGATATAACCTATCGAAGTTGCCAGTCCCGGCAAAAAGTTCGGATAAACCATTTTAAAAATACGTACTCGATTATTACGTACTTTTAGCTACAACGTACTATTGTTTGATCCCTCATAAAATTCCCTCAATCATAACGTGCTTTGCGAGTTTTGTTGTTTGCGTCATTCAAATACTGAAACCTTAGCTATGGTTTATTTTTCTAAATAAAGCTGAAGAAAATATAAATGACGACAGTGATGTAGAATATGGATATCTGAACAATCTTTTGTGGTACAAAACTTGAAAACCACCTTGAAACTGCGACGTTGCGCTAAAAACATACTTAAAAACCTTTTCTTGTCGCACCCTCTTCACAGTATGAGTCGTCAGAAAGGACAGTATAGACGAGGAACATGAATCGGAAGTAACAATTGTAACATGAAAGAGAAAGACAAAGAGAAAGTGATAGAAACAAAGTGATATTGGAAGAGTCCGAGTGAAAACTCTTTCTTCCTACAGAGCCCTGGTTTTCCTGTTTTAATATAGACAGATTGCAATACAACGAGATGGAAGGACGATCTAATTATGTCAAATATCCGAGTATTTTTGTCCTTATACATTACGGCGCATGCTGAAGTAAATGTTCGCGAGGCTGATTTTCCTCTTTTTTGGACAAAAAGAATCCTAGCAAATATAATGGCCAGTGAAAGTGGGTTTACAATAAACCATTGTTATTAAATTTGTCTCAGTTTTTTTCACCAAAACATCAAGAAAAAGTAATAAACAAACCGGTTCCTTTTGTATCATAAATTGGAGTCTTGGATGCAACTGGTTAAATTTTTGGAGAAACCTGCCATAATTCAACTCTGCTTTAAAGATGGTAAAAGTGCCATCAACATAGCGAAAATGAATGGTTATCTTTTGGCTTGCTTTATTTTAGAGTTTGCTCCTCGTGAAGGACAATAATATTTGCCAAAGCCGGACCCAAGGGGTTAACCATTGTCACACCGTCCCTTTGTCGATACACTGTCTCGTTAGCACTGAATTCAACACCTTCTTGATACAGGTTTTGCTATCGATTTTCAATAGTGGTTCTTAAAGGTTAGAAAGGCAAATTATGATGAACAGATCCAATTAGTGATAAAACAGATCTAAGTAGTGTGTTGTTCTTATTGGTAAAGCTTTTAAGTTTCATGTTACCTGTAAAAAGGTTGCCATATATCTGTACTTTCCTTTATGACGATTCATACTCTGAAGCGTGTCAACGAAAAAAGCTTTTAAGTATGCTTTTAGTAGAATGTCGCAAATTTTCAATGAGATAATGTGGATATCAAACGAGTACCCTTCCTTCAGATAACGAGGCCACAAAAAGCTGTTCCGATCCGTTAACCATTGATTATGCTTGCAGATTTTTATTACTGCCGAAGAGACACTGAAGTATTTACGCAAAATTAATTCAGCTCTCAATAGTGCTTGGATTAGAAAAAAACTATTCAGAAACACTTGAAACCCTGTATTAGCTAATCATGATCATTATAATTAAAAGTACACTATAAACGTTATTTTAATCTTAAAATATTAATTTTTTTTAATAACAATCTTTATCGGAGTCTTTATTTGAAGTAATTTAGCCTCAAAATGCGGCTCAAAGTCATATATTATTCTATGCCTTAGTAACTCTGGTCGATACCCGCCTACCTCGGTTATAACATACTTCGGATGTAACGCACTATATCAGCCGGTCACTTGAGGTGACAAAACAGCCAACACATTACAGCAAAATCGCAACTTTTAACCTCACAAAACACATCTCACCATTTCAACCAACGTTTTGTTGTACAGAACCTCCACCCAGTATTTTCGCTGATTCAACCATACTTCCAGCATTCCAATTAAATCCTTGAGTACAGTTATCTGGTAATCTGTTCTGTTACTTTGTGGCTCAAGATCAACTGTATTCATAAACACTTTACCTAAAATGAAATCCCAGTAGCAAAATACAAATATAGCAAAGGGCAAACAGTCTTCAAAAGACTTGTAATGTGTAAATTACGGAAACATGTAAGTCCTTAGGCCCCGTTCACATTGCTCCGTATTCATATGGAAAATGATAAAAATGCATCCGTCTTGGCCTTGCGTTCATTCCGCTGTGAAAAACGGAGACTTTTGGAAAACGGAGACTTTGGAAAACGCAAATTCCATTGTGAACAGCGAAAACAGATACTTTTGAAAACGCTAGCAACAACAACAACAACTCAAGAAGATGCTTAGAGCGCGCCAGATTGAACAACTTCAACTTCTCTCAGCATGGCTGATTCACTCGAAGTTAATACGGTACTAGGTAATCGTAATGGCAATTGTTTGAAAAGTCTGTTAGCAGTTTTCATAGTGTTCTCCTTTTTATCCAGAGCAGAGCAATGTGAACGCTTCATCGTTTTCATACCGTTTTCAAATTTACTCGGAGTAGGGTGAACAGGTAAAACGGATCGACATGAAATTGGATGAAAGAGAATACGAAGCGAATACAACACAAATACGAAACGAATACAATATGAACATAGTCTTAGTTAACTGCAAATACCTATGACTGTATTATGCTACTCATAATACCACCCATATCTTCTGAGAATCTTCTCAAGGCCAATAAAAGCTAAACTGTTTAAGCCTCTTGCCAGTTAAGTACAAAAAACACCATCCATCATTTACTTTGCGATTGACAGACTTACTTTATGTCATCGCATAGTCATGGCTGTCAAGATGGGATAACTTATGACATATGATCTGGTGTTTTAGTAAAGAAATTCAATGTGAAGTTCAGATAACTATTTAAACAAAACAACTCAGTGCTTCAGTTTGGGACCTGATCAACGACCTCGGCATTTGTTACAACTGCTCACCTACAGGAATGCGAGTGAAAATCTGCCAACGCCGGCACTGATGACTGCCACTACGCAAGTTCAAACGTCACCTAAACAACGTTTGGCCTGCATTCAAAAAGGAAATACCCTTTTCATTTATTAAAGTCTGCGTACGAAATTCACTTGAGAGCCAGTGGCGAAGCTGGCCCAGCCCCCCTATTAAGCCCCCCTCCTTAAGCAAAAGTTTGAAATAAGCCCCCTCTTTAGTAAACCCACCATATTTTGACGATAAATTTTAGTCTACATAAATTTTAGATTACGTCCCGATCGACACAAATCCACATTTCCTGGACAACAAATGCGAGAATTTAGTGACAACTGGAGGTTATTACCAGAGGCCATCATTCGAAAGAGAATCAAAATTTGTGCTCTAAGTGAGTCACTTGACGGATCTGAGGATAATCAGATCATGTGACAAATATGGCCCATGGAGAGACTTACTTATGCGTCTCAGAACTCTCGAGGATACTGATTGAGAAGCAATCCAAAAAGAAGATGTGTATCTAAAACATGCTCATAAGCTGTAAATTGACCCCGATGATTCTGATCAAGATGAGGATTTTATCATGGACTAGGTCTTCATTAAAACTGAACAAAAGTAACATTTTTTTAGCATTCGGTAGCTGCTAGCTAGCTTTTTTATAGATTTTTAGCCCAGCAAACACCAAAAAAACAATTTTTGTAACTTTAATTGCGAGTTTTTATAATAAGCTCCCCTCTAATAAGTCCCCCGACTCTACTAATTCCCTCCCCTAGGACCTCAAAAATTCAATAAGCCCCCCGGGGCTTAATAGAGTGTTTATGGTATTTAACCTTTAACACCATATTTAAACCACATTTAACACAACAAACATAAAAACAGATGCACTCCTGCTTTTCCAGAATAGCAGGACTGGGTGTTGACCAGGGAGCTGTTATAAATAACAGGGATATATTTATGTCTGTGGTGTTGACATAACAATGACGAAGGGCCTGCGTAGGTTGTCTCTGAACCAATTAAATTAGTTCAACCTTAACATGTGATCACGATCACTGAGTCACGCTACTGCTCTGCAAATTGAGCAGGAGTACTCTTTGTTTTAGGCTACTGTGAAGCAGGACCAACTTAACAATGGCCGATTTTGAAGCAGGACCAAATACAGGATCCCGTGAAAAAAGCAAAGGCAATCACAGTTTGGTTCAACTGTAGCCATAGAATGGAGAGTCTGTCAATAAAATGAAACTGTAGGAGCATCCTAAGAAATTTTTTTTGGTATCTCTGAAAATTGCAGGACAGGTAGGACCTTTTGCTTCGCCACTGTTGAGAGCTACTCAAGAATGTGGAGCTGATATGTAGAAAATAGCCTTCAAAAGTCATAACTCAAAAGCCCTTTCGGAGAGACCAGATTGCCCTTTGACACTTAGATCGACGTGTTAAACATGCAGACAAAATCTTGCGACTTCAATCCAGATAAATAGTACCTTCCTCGAACATATTTGGGGAAAAATTGTTCGTCTTAGTGCATAAATAATTTGAATTTTAACCTAATAATTTAATAACTTGATTTTGTATTAATCAGATAAAACATTTACAATTTAAAATGATCTTTTGACCAAACGATTGGTTACCAAAAAGAAAACAGGGTTTGGAACTATCCAATTTATAAGTTACACTGACAGAAATCAAATGGCAAATACAAAGTTACGTTACACTTTATTTCAAAAGTCTCTTTGTAGACCTTTGGACTTTAAAGACCAAAACCACTTCAGAGTCATCAATGTCTTTGAAAGCTCCCCATGCTGCCAAATGTGGTTTCTTGCGAAACTTTTACATAGGCGATGCTGAATCTCGCCCTTAATTACAAGCGATTCTGTTTATGCACAAAATCCAACATCGTTACCAGGGGAAAGAGCACTTAACCTGCCAATTTAAGTACGTCAAAACCTTAAGTTTATACCAGATCTTTCGGCTAATATTGTAAATTGTCACCCTATGGAGTATTGTGAAACACACGATCACTCACTGGCGGGGAACGTTCATCCATGTAGGCATCAAATTGGCGATTGGTGGTTATATCCAATATGGCTGTAAGGTTTCCCTTTTTATGCTTGTCTGTTTACAGTGACACAAATTCATTAAGTTATTGGAACTAAATTTGATTTGTCAGGAATAAAAATCGATTTAGACCTTCCTCTTGGCCTTTCATTGCCAGCACTGACGGACCAGTCCATGCAACGCTACACCCTGAAAGCGGAAATGGTGATATTTGTCTAAACGTGGCAATGGATTTGAATCCAGGACCATGCGGATACGATACAAATCCTACTAGTATTCATAGTTGCACCAAGCACAATTATATATATATTAAATATATGCTTATTCAGTATGTCTATTCAAAAGGAACCCTTTCAAATTCTGTTCGCACACTTTAAGTCATCACAATTATTTGTAAATCAATATTATTCCAAATATACTTACTGGACGTTACCGAGTCTACAATGATAACAGCAAGTTTCTCCTTTGTCTTTCTTCTGAGTTTGTATTTAAGCGCAACGAAATATGTTGTGCTACGTGGTACATCCAACGCCAACAAGATAGACGTCTACAATTACGAGCACAATAAAAGTGTTATAAACGTAGCTATTTACGTTTCTTGCCGTTTTATGCACAGAAATCATGACGTATAGCTTCTGAGACAGGCACACATACTACAACTCGATGTGTTGAGCAAATGTCACTTACTTTACATGTTTTGATATACACACGCACTTATCACCATCACAAGGCATGACTCGGATGATCGTAAAACCCAGTTAATCTAAACAAAAAACCGATGAACTCACTCTTCCTACTGCCGTGTTAGAAATGAATGTCTGTGTGGGTTTATAAAAATATTCCAACCTTGCCCAGCACAATCCCAACCCGTCATTTTGTTCAACCTTGTCGCTTTATTTACAATCCAAGAACTGTTTTCTGCAAATCAGATCATCTCAAGACCGTTTACAGGATGTCGGTAGCATGCTGGCACAAGAAGGTGTGATTCTGGATTAAAATCATGCCAAATGAGGTAGAGGTTCATGCCGGAATAACGACATTGTGTAAAGGGCCATACCAGCATGATGACGGCATAATTTCATGTCTCTTTCCCAACAAAAACATTAAAACGAGCACACATTAAACAATCACGTGACGACACAGCCATTGTCTTAACGAAGCGACATAATATCGTGTAAACGGGTTCAGAAAAAGAACACAGATTAGCCTGTGATGGATCGGTTTAGAGCCAGTGTGAAATCATACCGCAATGCTACCGGCATCGTGTAAACGGGATCTCTATAAGTTTGACGTTTATTGCACGGCTTTCGAATCAGTTGGTGTCAATTCGAAACACTTATGCTGATTTCTTTGAATTTACGCCGTAATATTAATTTGCAACTCACGATAAGTTCGGGCTGGTACCATGAGAGAACATACGGTGAAATGTAAAACTGAGAATCAAACAGCAAAACTTGGAAGCTGTGGAGACATACTCATTTGAGTAGATATTGCTACTACCGCCACATGGTATCCGCTATTTTGTTCGACTTTGACATTCCACATTAGTCCTCTTGTTCGTAATGTTACAATTTTCCAACTTGTACAACTATTTCGTTCTGTCCATCTACTCCGCACTTGAGTGTAAACTCAGCAAACACATTCAAAAACCATTGACCTTTGCTCTCTCACCATCTTACAATCTTGAGATGTTATGTAATTAAATCAAAGATCTTGTACTTGAGATAAGTAGACTGTCCACATCTTAAAACTCGAGCTTGATTCCTAATCACGACAAATCTTAAAACAACATTTATAAGTTTTTGAAAAATCTTATACAAACTTTAAAAGTACCTGATATAAGGTCAACATCACACTCTTACAAGATTCATAGCTCAATTCTGAGCCGATTGTTCATTTTTCATAAACTTTATCTGATCTCCTATTCCTTCTTCGCAGTCTACTTTGTTTCCGGTAAAGTAATTTTCTAACAGAGTAAAACTAACCTGTCTGCCCACAAATTTCGTCCTTTCACCTGATTCCGCTACGCCAAGTGTATCAATATTAACGGACGACGCTGGCTTGGATATAATATGATATAAAGTTGGAATATAAAATCCATCGCCTGTGACCCTGTCGTCGAAGTGAAAGAAAGGGACATATTCTAAGAAAATATAATGAATGATCGTCAAACACCTCGATGCATTCAGTTAAACCATGTACAGCGACGACGCACGGGGTACGGCAGCCGCCGTACCAGAATTTTTCCTATTCTCGTCGGCTTAAATCTATTTTAGGCAGGCCCGTAGCAGCTATTGCTTGTTTGCAGACATCTCGTCGGTGCATGTCCTTTGAGTTC
>JANTCA010000453.1:0-12687 GCA_024741275.1 Chironex yamaguchii
ACTGAATGAAGATAGAAAAACAACTGAATGAAGATAGAAAAACAACTGAATGAAGATAGAAAAACAACTGAATGAAGATAGAAGAACGAGTAAATGGTGCATTAGAGTCCCAAGGAAATGTGTTGAGAAGGCTGTGGACAGGAAAGTAATCAATTATAAGGTGCATGTTGTAAGGAAAGAGGAAAGCTTTCAGCTTACAGCTTAACAAAACCAAAAAACAGAGATTAAATTCAGAGATACTTTAGTTTCCACTTTCGTATCGCAAACTGCGTATAACAATTAATACCAAAGAAGAAAAATAAAACATTATGTACACTCTGCAGTAACAATGAGCTCACTCACGAGTAATATTATGTTCGTGATCATCTTCCGCCATAAACGATGCGCATATATTTGAATTTCTAAACATAAAATAGCCCGCAGTCAGTTTGATATGGGAAATGTTTATATCATACTTTTGGTGCAATAAAAATTGAAAGTATTACGGGACGATAGCATGTCCACGAAATCCTGAAACTAGCGAATAAAATATAGATAGCAAGCAGCCATCGATAGCGCCTGTTCGCACCAGAAACATGACAAACTTGGTCAAATTGGTTAATCCCACACGAATTAAGCAAAATTTGTCACATTTGACAAATGCTAGTAAAAATTACGGTTCGCACTAAGCTGTTAAGTCATAGATAAGACTAATTGCAAGTCATCTAGCTATTGTTCCTCAGTATAAAGCCATTTGTTAGTCTGGATTAGTCACAGACATACTAATTGCATAATGATAGTTGCGATGGCAAGCCTTTCTGTTTCATGCTGGTTAATGCTACGTTTCATAAAAAAGAGTGCTGCTTCGAGGCTCTACGAAGGAAACTTTGGTGGTTTCGTCATAATCCAACAATTTGTCATGTTTCAAGATTTGGTGTTTGCACCGTACCAATTATACAACTTTCTGAGAAATATATGCCGCCTCTTAAGATACAACAATAGTGGATACCCGAACAGAAATCGTGAAATCTTATGCACAAAATAAAGTGAACAGGCATCCCTTGATAGAGTAGTAGTACAGATGACATTAAAAGGTTCACAGTAAACTCATTTTCATGATGGTCCATTTAGGAGTGTAGGACTGTTGATGATTTTGACTAGAAACTAGCACAAGGTTTGGAAAAAAAGAAAACTTTGTCAAATTTACTGCAGTTGACAATGGCGTACGTGACAAACTTTGGAAAATGCGAAAAAATGTTCAATATCTGATGACGTCATATTGTTTGCATATCTACCAGTCAGAATGCACTTTATTTGACGTCACAATCGATTTAAAAATTGGAATCGGAAGTCGATGATCGTTGGTAAATAGATGTGAAGGAAACCAGCGGATTGAAGGCATGCACCATGTTAAAATCAAAGTAAGTTACCATCTGTATATATTTATATGTTGAAACGTAGCATGACAAATACTTTACTTTTGCAAAAAGGAAAACATTTAGACAAGAAATAATAGAAATTTGTTTGTTTTCATTTATGTTGAGTTGTGAAAAATACATACTTAAGTGCAAATAATTTACGTGTTGCGATGCAAAGAAACAGAAAGATACAAAGTTATTCCTTGGTTCCACTTCGACAGTGTGTTCTTTAATGTAGGATATAACAATATTAACATTCACTTGGAACCTTATTGCTGACAACTTTTACTTCTAAAATTGCCATGAAAGGTGACGTTTGTTCGAGTATGGAAGCTGTAGGCCTAAATAAATATTCCTAAGTTCGCTTCTAAATTTCAGTTACGCTGAATTAATCATGGACAGTCGATTTTATGTACGTTTGGCTCATGGAATTATGCATGGGATAAAATACATCGTAAAAACGAGGCATACGCCAGTTTGATTTTGAAACAATCTGGTCTAGTAACAATATTATGAGATATTTCCTTGGATGTGAGTACATTGCGACTGAGTTAAATCTTTTGACAAACAGTAGAATTCAGTTGTCATTGTTAATCACTCAAAACAGTTCATGTTTCAAGTTGAATGAAAGTGAAGGATGACATTGCATTAGAAAATCAGAATAATAGATATTATCCTAAATCCTAATCCTATCGCTAAATCCTACTGTTTTAAGCGTAGCAGTCAAATAATGTCCTTAAAATATAACACGTGAGTTTAAAATATTCTCACGTGATTAGATAACACTGGAAAATATAAAGTGAGCAAGATTTAATGAAAGTGATTTATGTTGTAAACTATCTTTTTGTAGTACAAAATTTGAAAATCACCTTGTAAATTTGCCACATTGCGCTAAAGACATACTTAAGAGCCTTTTTCGTCTTACACTCTCCAGAGTACGACTCTTTACAGAGGAATGACTGCTAATACATGCACTTCTGCCATAGGCCATCATTAACTACAAAATTCAGAAATGCCCCAAAATGTATAAGGACGAAAATCTTCGGATAATTGTCATAGCTAGATCGTCCTTCTAAGTGTATACATTAAAACAAGAAAACCAGTACTTCGTAGGCAGAAAGAGTTCGTTTTTTCACTTGGACTCTTCCAATAACGTTTTGTTTTTTTGATTTTCTCTCTGTGTTTTTCTTTCTTGTTTATGATTGGCTAGTTTAGATCCATGTTTCTTACAAAAACGTTGTCATATATCTATATTTTCTTTTCTGACGATTCATACACCAATTTCAAATATGTTGCATCACAGATAGTATACCACGGTTATGCCTTTCCGAGTGTATGCTTTGGCTAAAAAGGTTGGAAGTACGTAAAGAACGCGCAATTAGCTCAAGTCCGGGGGTAGGGCAGTCTAAATGCATGCGTAGATGGAGCGAATCCTCTTAGTCTGTATATAAAAAATATGAATTAACTGTCTAGTTGCAAAATCAGCAAGCAGTTGCTTTGCATTCAAGACTTACTTTGGGAGCCCGGTTCATTGCTGGTGGCCCAGATCAAATGAAGTTTCTATATTTGACTGAGAAGATCAGAAATAGCGAACATTGGTAGAAAATTCGCAATGGTCATACCAAAAAGAGACACCATTACACATACTTATTCATGAAAACAATTTAACAACATTCTGACCCAACAATGGAAGACAAGAGCAGTCAGCCCTAACCAAAGTTGACTAGTTCTTGTACAAAGTGTGTAGTTGCAAAGAAAGGTTCATTCTTCAATTGAGACAGGAGACATATCATCTCAACTCATATTCTTTTCATTTCTTATTCTAAACTTAACCATGAATCAAAAATCAAATGGCCTACCAACAAATACTAAATATGTACTGGGCATTGAAGTAATTGTACAGCTGAATTCAATTAATTTGCATTTTGTTGTTCCAGATGTCAGCATGGCTGTTAACTCAAGCACAAGCACATTCTATTGCTAACACTTTTAAATTGTGTCTACAGTGTATAACTTTGACCCATATTTTCTTGCTAATTTAGGATACAAGGATTAAAGAACTCGGTGTTTTATATTGTAAGTGCTCAACAAATGGCAACATTTGCAGTTGGCATCGCTTGACAGTAATTGCATCATACATCTATTGACCATAATGGCACATAAACGTGAAGACACTTTTGCTAAGCACGTACCACGGATAAGACAAAACGGCATCAAACCCAAGGGCTGTGATCAACGTGTTCATTTCATTGTAGATGAGATTAAGAAAAGCATCAGCAGTCTAAAAGCAAACTTATCTAAAACATTTGAAACTCATTTGAACAAACCAGTATCACAAGATAGACTTCATAAAGCATCGTTGCTTACGCTCAATGACACATACTATCAGGAACGGCAAAAGGCGCTATCCAATGTTGTTGTTGTTTTGTCTAAAATACAGATAAACAAAACACAAAACAAACTAAGTCTTGAACAACAAGTCAAAATATGGCGAGAAGTGACCACATACCTCGATGACTTTTATCTCCGGTCTCTTGAAAAACTTTTAAGACTTGGCATCGTTCATCACAAGGATCTGCCTGAGGGTATGTTGCTGGTTCGAACAATGTCTGATAGTCAGCTGCAATCATGGAAGCCAAAACAAGGTTGGAAAGTGTGCTTCTCGGATCATGAGATCAAACCAGAATCAAGGGGTTTATTTGGATCTTCATCAGAGAGCAAACCAAATACGGAGTCTTCTAAGGACTCCATTTGTGATCTTATGGAACGTTTGTTTCATCGGCAGCAGGAAAGAAGAATGACAATTAAACCTAAAATCGAGAAAAGTTTCTTTGATGCTATTTTGGAAATTGAGCAGTATGATGAATTCAGCTTTTATAATGATGACACCTGGGATGACGAAGAAGAGAAAATCTATGAAATACTAACAGTTCAAGGGACGGATCATATCTATGACGATCCAGCCATGTCGGAATATTTTACACTGTACATGGCAATGATAGATAAAGAACAAAGTGAGTTGCCATTTGAAGCAGCAACAATCTCTGAACCAGAGGAATGCATGCCAACAAAACCACATATAAATATAACAAAGGACCATAACGACACTGTAAATATTATTACAGACGGCAAAGATAAGGCATTTGCTAGTGTGAGTCGTCAATCTCTTCATCCGTTGCTCGGAATGAAGTGCAGCGCAAAGTCTATACCACAGAATGTCCACGCTACAATCAGCGTAACCGAGAGCGCAAATTCCAAAATTCTTGAAAAAGACGACGAGCATCAGGGAAACAAGAATCTATATAAAATGCAAGAACAATGTGTCAAAGAAAAGTCGCCTCCTTGCAAAAACCGATCAGTTGATAAACACTTGGTTGATTCCTTGAGCTCTACAGCCCACGCTGACTTACACAATGAATATGTCAAGACATACGACGGGCCTTGCGCTTCAAAATTTGACACACTTTATGATAATTTAAGACATAGGAAGCTTACACTGGAAAAACTAGGTGAAATGAAAAACAAATTCCAATTAAACTGTCACGTTTACAAAAAAATGCAAAACAAACTACGTTCAATTGTGTCTTTCGCTGATGAAATAGTTCAAAATAAGCTGAATTTGCAAGAATTAGAACCTTTGGACGAAGTAACAAATTCAGTCAAAACAAGGCAATATTCAGTAAGTGATGGTGCTTGTTCTAATAAAAGGCGCCAGGGAAAGTCTATGAATTCTTTAGAGGATGAAAGAATACTTGCAAACAAAGCTAGAAGAGATCGCGAAGAGGAAGATAAATCTTATCCAGTGTATGCATCAGGAAAAGCAATCAATTGGGAAAACTGCAAAGGTATAAGCAAATTGAAGACGATGTGCTCGAAGCAGAGCATTCAAGATAAGTCGCTAAGAATTGTTAACAAGGAGGATACTAGCATCTATAGTGAAGATTTATCATCAAAGATGTCTCAGTCAGTGAACAAATATTGCTTCAACTTTCTAACAAAACAAAATTGCAATCCGCTAGAAAGTATTAAATACAAAATAAGACGCATCCAATTAACAAAAGCAGCAGAACATCCTCTCCAGTTGTCAAAAGTGTTCTTAATTAAATTGCCAAAAACAACACTTTTATCTTTGCCGTCAAATAACAACAACGCCGTTAACTGTAAAGACAGTTTTGGTGCCATCTTGTCAAACAATAATTACAGTCAGGATACAGAACAAGCTGTTGCCATGCCAATACACTGCGATGCGGCTACGTCAATGTCCGATAAAGGTTTGATGTCAGCAGCAATGGATAATTTTGACCAAAGCAGCAATGGATGTGATCGACTTAGGACACAAGAACTGGACTCGTATATTTCAATTCTTATCAGCATTGTTGCGCGACTTGAAACAGTACAAGAGGTGGAAGTTCTTGAGAGAGTTGCTAATTTTGATGACTCAGGAACAAAGAGACAATTCCTGGAAGAGACCTTAAAGAATCTTTTGAATGAGAATGATCTAATCTTAATGAACGCTAAAAAACTATTCGAATATGCACATTATTTAGAAGAACAAAATAACAAACTTAAGGAAAACATCAAACTATCAAATATCCAAGAACAAACTAATACCAAAAGAGATGACAGCACGTCACAAAAGAGTGAAAATATTAAAAGTGAAGGAAAACATGACGAGATTAAATACAGAAATACATTATTAGTAAACAAAAAGGAATTTGAAAAGAAAGATAAGCTTCATAGCATCATCGAGTTTTTAAACGAAAAAATATTTTCATTCGAGGAATTAAGAACATTCTTTGAAAATATCAATCAGACTATATTACGACAACATTGGAAAACCACACAGAGAGGCAAAAATAGAAGATACAAAAATATATTATCTACTCGTGACAATTCCTTAAGCAACTCAAACACTTACCAAAGTACCTCAAATGTCAGTTGTGCCTGCCAATACGTCTCGAGTATTGATTGGAGCTCTCAAAATACTTCAAATGCTTCTTGTAACTACCCTAGGACTTCCGATGCTGACTGTAGCTACCAAAGTACTTCACATACTGACTGCTGTAGCTCATGCAGCTTACCCACCACACAAAGCGCTTTAACGACCAAGTGTAGCTGTACAAAAAATTCAATTGTTCAACGAAGTACTAAAAATACTCCAGATGGTCACCATAGCTCCCGAAAAAAATCAGGTGTTGACCGTAGCCGCAAAAGTATCTCGAATGATGATTGCAGTTCTCAAAATACTTTAAATGCCGAGTGTAGCTCCCAAAATACTTCAAGTGCTGACTGTAGCTCCCGGAATACCTCAAGTGTTATTTTGAGCTCTCAAACTACTTCGGGTGGCGACTATAGGTCCTGGAGTAGCTCAAGTGCTGGCAGCATCTCCCAAACTACATCAAACACTTACAGTAGCTGCGAAAATACCTCGGATGATGATAGCAGCTCTCAAAATACTTCAAGTGCTGACCTTACCTCTCGTTATACTTGGAGTACCCATTGTAGCTCAGAAACGACTACAAATGCTTATTGTCGGACTTCGGATACTGACTGTAGCTACCAAAATACTTCAAATACAGACTGCAACAGCTCACGTACCTTACATAGCGACAGCAGCATACAAATTATCTCAAGGATCGCTTGCAGCTGCCAAAATTCGTCAGGTGTTGATAGTAGCTCACAAAGTACTTTAAATGCTTTTTGCAGTTGTCAAAATACTTCTAGAGTTGATTGTTACACTGGAAGTACTTTAAATGCCAATCTTTGTAGCCAAATATCCTCAAGTGTTTATTGCAGCTGCCAAAATACCTCAGATACCAATCGCAGCTCTCAAAGTACTTTTCTTGGCAAAGGCAGCTGTCAATGTCACAGTAAGCAGAGAGACAAGGCAGTGGGCAATAAACGGATAGCCAAGGATTCGCAACATTTCGCAAACACTTCTCAAAATAAGGGAAAGGCAACAGAGAATGGCGATTTCGCTTCTGAAAAGAAAGCACCTTACTACGTTGACGACGGTAACCAAAAACTCGACAAATCGTTGCTGACAAATTATTGTTCCGAACCAGTGAAGCAGAAAATGCGCATCTCGTCTAGCTTTTGGCAGCAAATAGAAGAAGATAGTGCTCCCTATGTTTCTTTAGAGGAATCGTTTGAGTCGCTTACACGTGGATCAAGAAGAGAGAAGAACCCCTACATTAAACCACGTAATGATGCTACTGAGAAGCTAGCAGAACTGGACCACTTGGTTCGCAGCCTCAAATTAAATGTCATCCATGCAGAAAAAGAGAAAAAGAACTTGGCTGATAAACTACTAGGCAAAGATAATCTAACAAAATCCACCAATCATAACATTTTAGACGACGAAATAAGCACACAAAGTAAAGACGAAGGAAACAGAATGGAGTCAGGTATTTATATCTACCAAATGCACTCTACATCTGACAAGAGGGAATCATGTGAGGCAACAATCGGCAATCATGATATTCTAGTGCAAATAACACTCATAAATAAAAACATTATGAGAATTGCAGAGGAAACAGTTTGTACTTTATTACAATAATGTTGCACTCTTAGGAAACCACAACTGAAAATTATTACAACAGGCACATCTTAAGGCAAAGATAACAAATAAACAAGAAGATGTTACCAATAATACGACTGTTTCAGTTTCATCTATATTTAAGGAAGGAAAACGTTTGTAGCAATTCAGAAAGCAAAGTGAATTTTAATTGCAACAAAATAAGCACAGTGCAAGTTTGGTAGCAATATACAAAATCAAATTGAATGTTGGAAGAATCCACAGAATTGTGCTAGTAGAGAATCAATGCTTTATACCTAGTGGTAACGATACCTTCCAAACAATGTCGATAAACATTTTATTCGCTTTAATCCTGGCTCCGCTGACTGATCTTTTCTGTGGAGCATTGTATAAGACTAGCATGTGTAAAAATAAAAGGATACCTTACGTCTTAGGACGATCCTATCGCCATCATTCCTTGCCTGCCAGCCTTTTATTGATGTCATTCTTCGGATCCGTCGTGATTCTTGCTTTCTTGTCTACCAATTATGTGGTATATCACTGGAAGCTACTCTACACCATCACAGTCGTATTCTTGTACTCAGATAAATGAGAAGCAACACTTTTACTACAAAGAAGCCTCTTCACGTGCAAGTACAGATACAAGTTTTATGAAATTAATGCTGTCCTTAAAGCGTCAGGCTGCAATGCTGTTTTGGATTTTACATCACTGCCAATTCTTCTGCTGTAAACTGAAGTGTCGCTTAAACACACACACACACACACACACACACAAACACACACACACATAATTATGCTGTCTTCACCAGCACAGAAAATGAAAAGACTGATTCGTGCGAAAGCACTCGTCAGACAAACCATAATTGAATCACATTCCAAACTACATAGATATATCAGTAAGTAGATACAACAAAAGGGAGCGTCATGCAAAATGCTACGAATTGTGTGTGGTGTGCGTTAGTTAACATTAGATAATACTTGTTTTCGTGTCTGCGTTTTGAAATTAGTTCGGAGCATTTGTTTAGGAGGTTATTGTTGTTGCCTTGATGATTTGCAGCTTGTCCCATATGCAGAGGTCGCTCCTTTTAGAGGTATATATACATATTTATATATATATATATCACTCTATGGTTCTAAATATGCCGCATATTTCACTTCATTGGTGCAATTGCCTCCATTTCTCTTTCCGTATCTCTACTTGTACACTATCCTATTAGTTTGACACCTTATTGACACCTCAATCGATTTCATTTAAGTTACTTACATTAAGTGTTGAATAATCTTTTACGATGGAAGGTATAAATTCTCTTGTTTCTCTAGTTTTACTCCGCGACAACTTACTCAACACTAGTTAGAAAAATAGAAATGGACAAAGGGCTAAAAGCAGAACAGCCTGACCCCAGTTCAAACTCTACAGATACTTCTAAACAGTGGCTCATCACTTTCGAGAACTTTCTCATAGCTTTGGCTCGGGAAGGATAAGACACAATATGAATATTGGTGAATTGTCATCCAATGTTGACAATTTAACTTGTGAAGCAGAAACAGACGAGGAAGCGATTGGCATATTAAAGAGTCTGCATACTGAAACACATAACAAATTCTTGCTCGACATTCATCAGCCACTGGAAAAATGCATATAGAAGAATCATTAGCTAGGTATCTCCAAGCGCGAAAAACTCTTAGTAAAGAAATCAACATTCTACAAGTTACAGCTTTTCAATACCAGGATGAAGGTATACATAATGTATTTACCACTGGGCTGTTTGCAATATTCAGCAATGGTTGGTCGAAAAAGATTTGATCTCCAGGAAGCCTTCAAACAGCCAAGGGTACTCTATACAGCACAGAGTTCTGAAACTCACGAATGAGCGTTTATGCATACTACTGCCATTTCGGTATCGTGCTAAAGAAAACCTTTGTTAGAAAAAAATAATGAGCAAAAATCAAATACAATCTCACAAAGTTCAAAATGCTTTTCGCAGGTGTGATTTGCACCCACATTTGAAATGTCCAGCTCGTGAATCAACATCCTGTCAGAGGCACAAGAAAAGGCAATGCAAAAGAGTAAGCACATCTAGCCTTCAAACGAAGACAGCCACAGCAGCCCTGAATTGTCCAGCACAAGCTACAGTGAAACCACAAGATCCCACAAGATCACTCAGTATTGCCTCTGAAACTATTTCGTTTAATCAAAATAATGTTAAATTGATTCTGTAAGTAATGACAGCTTCATCACCCCAAACATAGCACATCATCACAAATTGAGAATGTAAAATTGTGCCAATGTCGACTTTGTCATTGACAATAAAATGCAAGCGTATTGTATATCTAACATCACGCTTAAGAACACGACTTATACAAATGTACAATTCTAACATTGTGCAAGATTTATGAGAAACTATTATTCTAAGCCAAGGATGGTAAGGACAACATGAAAGCAAAACAATAAATTATAAAGGACGTGTATAACCACCAAAGTCATGCAGCTTTGCAACAATGAATGTACCTCGGACACCTTTGTTTGAGGATCTTACTCTAGATGTAAAACCACTTGTTGCGACGTCAAGAAATAAGACCGAGACCAACAATTCTTGGCAGCTAAGACGAAAAGATTTGTCTAACATGATATTACGGAGCCTTGTGATTCACCATGGAAAGCTCATGCGATAGTCACATGAAATGAAGGACACAGGAAACGTTTGGTTATTGAATCTTCGCATTCATTTAATACATTCACGTAACTGAATGCATATCCTCTTCTGAGAGCAAGGAACAAACGAATGAGTGAATCATAATAGATATTGTATGCGAACAAGAACATCAACATTTTGATAATGACCAATTAATGGCAGCCAATTATCCTTTGATTCAATTATATATCATCATCACAGTATTTAAAGGTGCCTCCATTTAAATTTCTGTCATCCTTCGGGTGGGGCCATCTATCATAAAGGGGATATAAAAGATGGGGGCGTTAATTCAAAGTAACACACAAATCTCACTTCCATGACTTTAGTTTATCGCATGGCTAGGTCCTCGTAGAGTGAAGATATGCGCATTGAACACATTACGGCAAAGGCATTTTACATACCAAGTGCATTAAGGTATGTGATAAATACCTATTGCAAGATACCCTTAGAGCCTCTTCTACATTTGCACAACAAATCAGACCTCCTTGATGCGAATTTGAGTGACAAAATCTTTCTCCTTCGTAAAATGAAGTGATGTTTATTTTGCCTCTAAAACAATATTTACGTACTTAGATCAATGCAATGATTCTTATCTGAGTAGAAAAAGGGCTCATCTGTCATATGTCGGACGACATTCAAGATCGATAACAAGATGATCAATGAAAGGTGCATAGGATTTCACATGCTCAATATGACGTATAGTCACAATCCAACTCGCAGAGCACTTTGATTCCAATAATGTTTTAATTTCCATTGACACATTCTGCGCCCATTGGTGCCAACATTCTCTGCGTCTGTTTCGATTGTCGGTTCCAACTTTTCCATATGATTGGTCGTCTGACAAGTGCTGGATGTTTGACGATATGTCTGTACGTAGTTGGTATTCTGATGTGTCAGTCGTTAGTGCATGGTTTTCGTGTGGTTGATATAGAGTTTCCACATTGCCATGGATATGCAACCAACCTCCTATTTGTTGGTTTAATGCAGCACATGCAACAGGCCATCCATCTCGACTTGATGGTATCAAACCTACATTAACTCGATCTGCAATTCCAACAGGAGCAACCTACAAAAAGTAATCAATGACATAGACAACATCATAACAAACATAACTGTATTTAAGAAAAACTCTTTGACTTACTCAATGTGATGACAAACCATATCAAATAGAATAACAACTGACAAAAAGCATGTCACATTTCATCATGAGACTGTAGAAGGGAAAGAGTAATGATAATTTGCGCTTTGAATAACTCAAAGGCAGCGTCACCAAGTGCAGGCCATCTTCTTTGAAAGTAAAGAAAAGAAGATCGATGGAAGAGTCATGGAGGCAACAGGATTCAACAGCCACTTGCGAAAATGACAACAAGAAAACCACTGTAGATGGCCAGGGTCAGATTAGGAAACTTTCCAAACAATCTATTTGTGGCAAAAAACTTGTGAAAAATATTGACAGGTTCATAGCAAAAATAAATGAAAAAAACTAATCTAGGTTGTGGTAAAGTATAGATGAGCATCAGGCGTTGACATTTGACTACTAAAATACAAAATGTGTAACTTTACTACCCCTATGCAGAAGAGAGAGGTCCACTCACTTATTTGTGACTAACAAAGCCTTAGTCACGTGACAAAATGAGAAATAGATAGTATATAGATCACAATTCCGACCAAGCTTTGCGTGAAGCAATCAGAAGGGAAACAAAAAAAAACAAAGGAAAAAGACATAAACACCAACTGTAAGTGCACTGTCATTCATCACAACACTACAGACCACTACCATAAACTAGTGTTGCCAAGCGTAGGGATTTTGATTTACTTTCGGGATTTTCTTACCAACTGTAAGTGCACTGTCATTCGTCACAACACTAGAGACCACTACCAAAAACTAGTGTTACCAAGCGTAGGGATTTTCATCTACTTTCGGGATTTTCTTACCAACTATAAGTGCTGTGTCATTCGTCATAACACTAGAGACCACTAAAATAAACTAGCGTTGCCAAGCGTAGGGATTTTCATCTACTTTCGGGATTTTCTTACCAACTATAAGTGCTGTGTCATT
>JANTCA010000456.1:0-12682 GCA_024741275.1 Chironex yamaguchii
TCTATCTATCTATCTATCATCTATCTATCTATCTATCTATCTATCTATCTATCTATCTATCTATCTATCTATCTATCAATCTATAATAGCAAAAGTGTAATTGTCCTAATTAAAGTATTGAGGTATAGATCATAAATTGTTTTCTGGTTCTATATTGTCCTAAAATGTTGGTAGGAGCACAGCGTTACATTTCCACGTAAGTGGATTCTATAAGATATCTACAGGAAAGACTGAAAATTTCTTTTAGTCAATAAAACATTGATCAGCTTTGAAGAATTCATTACTAATCACCTTTTAAACACCTTGGTTACTCTTCCAGACGATTAGGAGTCTTGTGGAAATAGCATTTACAGCAAATCAGGAGACATGATATCTCCAATAGTAGACATTAGTCGAATTCGAGTGTCAAATGTAAAGATTTTGAATTATGGTTTTGATGTGATGTCTGAATTGACAAGTAAACAGATGGATTACTTTAGCGATTACGGGATGTAGAACAATATTAACGAATGTTAGCGTGCAAAATATCTTGATTCCAGACATAGCCTTTCATTATCCCAGCTTAAAGGAGGAAAAAATTACCAATAAAAGCTATTTGCAGCGTGTACTCGAGTGTAAGGCTTAGATGACTGAGATCTTAAATTTTTTTAAAAATAAGACAGATATCGAGACACTTCAACCTGACGTTGTACAAGGAAAGCTTTTAGCCAAAACATTTCTGTCTTTTGCCACTCCTGACTCCAATGTTGAGACGTAAGGAAATCAACCAGTTTTAATCAAAGGCCTACCTTAAAAGCTTCAATAATAAGATTTTAGTGTTGATATCGCGAAGTAAGAAAATTACATCTAATGGAAATTGTCGGTGAGAAATCTGAGAATTTCGGCATGTATCAATTCACTTGAAGGCGAGTAGTTTCAAACTTAACATTAATTCAATGGTAAATGACCAAACTCTTCTAGAGATACAACAAAAATTATTCGAATTTCACCGTCTGTTCTGGATTATCTGATCGCCTTCTTTTCCATGAGTCGGCATCCTTTGAATCGATATGGGGTTTGAATCTTCGGCTTAAAGTATAGAGGTTAAGATCTCGGCTCCTTTCACTCCATAAAGAGAATTACTGATATCATTCATCGACTATTGGCTAAGCTTATTATCTCTACCTAAATGCTATTGAAATGTGATTTGATGGCTTGGAGCACAGGTGCTTTGAGAAATTGACTGAGTTTTGACCAATGCTTGGTCGTAGTGACTGCCAAGTGAGTGTGATTGGAAGGGGGGTTCAAACTGATACAAAAATAAAAAAATTGGTGTTACTTGAGTTTGCTATCGTTTGAAAGCAAAAAATATAAATGTACTAAACAATTTTCATAGGTAATTTTAAAATAGTGCCTCTGTTGCTTTTTAGTCTTTTATTTCTAACAAGCAAATGTGCATCATTTTGTTATGCTGTTAAGGCCTAGACAAAATATTTCATAAAGAAGATTTTTGAAAAGAAACTATTCACCCTAACCGTTCTCGCGTTTGCTAGTTACTTTAGTAGACATTTATTGCTTTATTGCAAACACGATTCTATACGAATCTATGACATGGTTATGTTGCTGGTATCTACCTCTCTTCCTAAAACATCTTGCTAATAGCTGAACAATACCCATTAGTGCAAAAGTCACCTAGAGGAACGAAAATGTTGTTTCGCTAGGTTATTTATAAACCAGAATGCCATGCACAATAAGTCGAAAATGTCTCCTGTGCAGCAAGTCTCAGGCAAAGCTTAAACATCGGAAAAACTCTCAGCATTTATTAGTAGTTTTTAATAATATCGTGTTATTCCTTAGAACCTGCTGTGTTCTAGTAGCGAGCTCGCGATGTTATCCATCGCCATGGAACTAATGTTGAGGATTTGGATGGACAATTTTGAAAAATCCAGCCGATGTCATGTCACCCCCTCTTGTTTGGCGTTTCCTTAAGAAGCCAAAATCGTTGTCAAGTTTGTAGGGATACTGTGACAGCTTTCTCTCTACACAGGACAGCGCTAGCTGGAACAAATAACGCCTAAATAAAAACGAGCTTTGATATTTTGTTGTTGTAATTTCATTTAAAAGCTTTGGTTAACAGTAGTAAAAGAAATTTAACTTCATGCGCTTTAAATACAGACACAAGAAATTTACAAAAGCTAATTTTCGCTGTCAGGAACTGAGAAAAAGAATATTCGATGCAAGAGTAAAGTGTAGTTTACCTACGAGTATAATGCCAAAATACTTAACAAAACTTATTGCAAATGTCTCTTTTGACACAACGTGTGTAGCACATGAGTTTTGGGTGTACCATTAGTCAGAGAAATGAGTAGGAAACACTATTGTCCTAATTAACGCTAACGAAGCTTACTCAAGATGATATTTGTTGAATGATTTAATAAATATCTTTTTGAACAGTCACCGTCAGAAAAATTGCCACTTTCTGAACTAAAAATAATACTATTTAGCTGCTAGGATATTTTATTTCCTATGTTATACCACTGTTTTCTTACACAAAACAACGAACTGAAAAGTTGGCAAGCCGAATTATGGCTACTGACAGACGTTTTCACTTAGACAAAATAATTATTGTGAACCTCAGTTGCGATAGCTACTAAGGGTATATTGTTTTTAATCATTTAAAGTACTTCTGAAAGCAATTTAGTTTGAGCATGATATGTTTTAAACTAACCTTTTCAAGCCGATCAATATGAGCTGTTCTATGACCTTTTAAAGAGAGACTGTTTTATTTTATCTCCTTGAATGAAACATGCTTTGATTTTTACTAATCGCTTATCAAAATTGTTGGCAACTGGAATGATATGGATTGAAATGATTATAAGAAAATTCTACAAAGCCTGATTCGGAGATAACAAAATACAGAAGTATAAGCACAAGGAAAAACACTGAAAAGGCGGAAGAGATGATATTGCGTTCCATCTTTGTTTCTAAAGAGGGAAATTCGTCTAAGAGCAAAACAGTATCTATTTACCAAAAATGAGTTTTTTGTTCTGTTTAGACCGTATACCAATTTGTTGCTTTTTATATGTGATTTAATTTTACTCTTACCTTTGAACTACTTTCTTGATTGGTAATTGCTTCGTTGTTTCTCTGTTAGTAGATTGCAATCGTGTCTAAAGAACTTGACATGAGCACTAATAGATAAAAATATTTTGTAATTTGTAATACATTGTTGCTCGTGTTATATTTTTAATTTGGCTACAAATGTTTGTAGAAAAGGTAACATAAACATGAAAACAGTTGAAGTTGATTGTTTCAAGTGCAGAGCACTAAAAAGCAAAATCTCTATTACTCTTGTCTATAGTCGAATTTTCCTCATGCAGATGCTAGCGCGCTCATTAAGAAACAATATGATTTTTTTAAAAATTTCAACATTCTAACTTTTAATCAATTTTGCAGCTGTACTAAGGTGAGGTCGGATGTCGAAAAGATCAAATGAGGCCGCAGGCAGCTTCTTGTTTGTGAATTACCTTTTTAGTGTTCTATGAAAAGGAAATTACAAAAACATAATTTTCATATTCGAAACTGTCTTTGGTGGTCAGACGTCTCCCCTACGGACGTGAAAAAAATTGAAAGTGCATGTAATTTGGGTTTAATCTCGCGGTAAAAATCTATGCTCAAACTTTATGCTTTAGCACAGACCTCATAGCAATGTTCTGCAAGGGCTAGTGTAAAGAGCGTGCTATTATACTGGAGAAATTTCTTAATTGACGTCAAACTACCTAAAAATGCATACTTATCCTTAATCACCCAATCTACAGAGTTTATCAAAATTTTACTATGATTTGTTTCGTCACCATATTGTACCATATGCAGCATAAAATGGCAACATTTAATGTTGAAAAGTTGAAGTCACCTACAATTTGCTTTAGACAGTACAGTAGTAAATGAGGCTGTTGGCAATAAGCAACTATGGGAATATCAGCTTCATCAAACAAGTCTTCCACGTATGTTTTAAAGGCTGAAAACGTATTAAATTGCTTTTAAAGTTAGGATAAAGTCTAGGTACCAGCAACAGTTTCGTTATAATTTGCTATTGTTTCATTTGATAATTTCTTTTAGGTCAGTCAGTTTTTAGTATTCATGTTAATACTCTATCCCCATCCATTAATGCTACAGTTCTGACACATTTTTTCTTTGGACAAAAGAATAAAAATTGTCTGTAACGACTGAGCACCTAATTATGTAGTTAGGGTAATCTAACTAAAAATATGGCTTACTTTCTGCTACATACATTAACCCAACAGGATCAAGAAAGGGTTATTAGTGTATGAAGCGGTTTTCTTAACTCATCTACTAGCATGTAGCTAGGGACATCTAACTACACATATCTACTACATTGTAATAAACTATATTAACTACAAATTTGCTCATGGGTGAAGTATTACAGAAATGTATTTTTAGTCATAGCATTAGACTACTCTGCTACCTCTGGGTAGAGCTTGTATGAATGACAATATTTGTGACGTAGTAAATGCAAATCCGTGTCTCTTGTAAAAACATTTATTAAAAACAGAAATTAAAGTAAAATTATGACTTCTTGGGCCTCGAACACATGTTTCACGACTGCAAATTTGACATCTTTCTTACTGAACTAAACAGCTTGGAAGGAAAGGTCAAAATATTATTACTCATTCAAGCCTGATTATCTATCCTTGTTATTGGGTGTCTGTCTATTGGTATATAGGCTTTAAAAGTGGCATCTGCTTTGGCCAACAAGGTATCCATTTATCAGTTTTTGCATTTATTCCTTATAGGACAGGGCGGACTTGTTCAAAGAAAGGCGTCATAATGATCATTTAACTTCTGTTATTAACACAGAACACACCCTGTATACTCCTATATGGCATTTGTCATGAAACGAACCAAGCGCCCAAGAATAAAATTAGCGAATACTTAACGCATACTCATCGATTTCTTCCTTGTAAAAGACTATGAAATCAACTGTGACATTAACTATGATATTCATCTTTGAAAGCTTTGAAAGTATTTCTAATTACATAGTTGTTCATAGCTCTTAATATTTTCTTAGGTCTCTTCCAAAGTTTGCAACTGTAATCTTAGATATTTGTTTGGAACTCATTACCATGTCATGTAGACAGCACTTTGTGAGAAACACTTTGTAAACCGCACTTTATGAACCGCAATTTGCGGAAACAACGTTGTGGTCAGTACTTTGTGGACCGCACTTTGTGAACAGCACTTAGTTGTCAGCACTTCGTGGACAGCACTGTGTAAACAGCACATTGCGCAGCTCACTGTCTGACAGCACTTTGTGATTGACACTTTGTGGTCAGCAAATTGCGAGGAGTACTTTGTGAACGGCACTCGCTATGTGAAAAGCCCTTGTGAATGGCACGTTGTGGACAGCGCTTTGACGATAGCATTTTGTGCACCGCACTTTGCGGGCAGCACTATGTGCACTGCAAATTCAGACAGATCTTTGAGATAGGCACGCTGTAGTCAGCACATTGTGGACAGCACTTTGTGAACAGTTGCAAATACCGCAGTTTGCAACCAGCACTCTGTGAACACACTTTGTGGACCGCACTTTGCAAACTGCACGTTGTGAACAGCACCTTATAGATACTTTGCAAGCAGCACTTTTTGCACGACACTTAGTTGTTAACACTTTGCAAACTGCACTTTGTAAGTCGCTCTTTGTGAACAGCACATTGTGGACCGCACCTTGTAAACAGCACTTTGTGGACAGAGCTTTATCTATAGCACTTTTTGGGCCCACTATGTAGACAGCGGCTTATGGACAGCACTTTGTGCTCTGCACTTTCTGAAAGCACTTTGTGAACTGCTATTTGCGAAGACACTTTGCGGACCGCAATTTGTAGGCAGCTTTTTGTGAATGACACTTTGTGGACGGCAGTTTGCGGGCGGCAAAATTTGCACTGCAAATTCAGACAGAAGTTTGTAATCGGCACGTTGTGGTCAGCACATTGTAGACAGCACTTTGTGAACAGTTGCAAATACCACAATTTGCAACCAGCACTTTGTGAACACACTTTGTGGACTGCACTTTGTAAACAGCACGTTGTGAAAAAGCACCTTATAGACCATACTTTGTAAGCAGCACTTTGTGAACAGCACTATGGGTACCGTACTTTGTGAATAGCACTTTATGGAAAGCACTTTGACGATCATAATGTGTAGACTGCACTTTGTGGACAGCAATTTATGTGCCACTCTTTGTGACATAATTTGCGAGCCGCAGTTTGTGGAGTGCACTTTGTGGAGAGCACTATGTGGGTTACACTTAATGCACAGCGTTATCTGTACCGCACTTTCTAAAGAGCAAACTGTGGTCAGCATTTTGTGGACCGCACTTTGTAGACTGCGTTTTGTAAACAGCACTTTGTGGACCCCACTTTCTGACAGCACTCTTGTGAACCTCAGTGGATAGAGAGCGTTTTGCGGAGAGCACTGTGAGCTCACTTAATTAACAGCATTATCCGGGCAGCAATTTGTATCACTTTTTGGACCGCAACTTGTGGATCGTAATTTGTGGATCGTAAATTGTGGACCGTAATTTGTGGACCGTAATTTGTGGACAGAACCTTGTGAACAGCACTTTGTAGACTGTAAATTGTGAACAACACTTAGTTTTCAACACTTTGTGGCAATTTGCAGACTGTACTTTGTGGACAGCACTTTGTGAACAACACCTTGTGGACAGCATTTTGTCGACAATAGTTCATATCTCCTCAGACTCTTCGAAATACTATGTACATTTTACCGCATTTTTTTGGCGATTGTGTTCGGAGGTTGAATCGGTATACTTATTATAAATTCCGTTGTTTACTGTTCTTATTAAGGTCCTATTCCTGTTTTGCAAAGAGCCCTTTCAACGCATTTTTTAGAATTATTAGAAGACTGCTGCTTCGTTTTTGCTTGTGTAACGCTTACTCCCAATACAAGGGAAACCGACTTGATTAGTTCTTATTTAATTTTGACATATATAGCTACCTTCAAAGATGCCCCAACTACTTAAGTAGCAATAGTTAACAGTGCATAGCCGTTTACATGGCAACAAGAACGTAAGGTGAAAAGCGATTCGTAAGAAATTTTATTCTAAACTAAATCTTTCTTGCCTTTAGAAAAAATGTAATTTTTTGCGTGGCCAATTTTGTACAAGAAGAGTAAAGCACATGATAAATTTTTATTTCAGTACGAGGGAGTAAACACTTGGAAAACGTCATCTCAACAACGTTAATTACAGAGCTGGTTATCTTTGGACAAGCGTCAAGACTAAAAATTTCTATCAAAATGAGATATTTGAAACCAAATGACAATGAGCTCATGTTTTCAATCATTTATTCGTTACTGCCAAACGTAGAAGGTGCAGCAAACGCATCAAGAGTGCAACTCTGCTGAAAAATAATCAAAGCCAAGTAGGTTTCACAAAAATGTTTGAAACTTAAGAACTTTATCAAAGTTGTAAATAGCTGCGTCAGTTAATGAACTGTAGGTTTCGACTATATCTATTAAGATAAGTACAGTTAAGCACTTCAAAAGATTGTATAAATTTGTACCTGGGGTTTACCAAACATCGTTTTCTTAGCCATCTGCAGTAGACACTTGTCCTATAATCACATTTAAGGGAAAACAGATCCATTAGTGTAGGATATCTTTGTTATGGTACTTTGCTGAAGGGATATATAGGTTTGGGAACGTGCCTAGTCTTTGAGTAGATCATACATGTATTTTCAAATAGGCTTTAAAAGTTTGAAAAGTCACGGCTTATTTTCTCTCTAAAGTAAATTATTTTAATTTTCTACAGAGTTTTTTCAAATATAACTCTTTTGAACATTTCATAATTTATTTCTTATGAGGCGTTAAGTGAAGGCAATTTGTGACCTCTAATGCAGGAAAAATTTTATACTTTATTACTTATGCTTGCACTACTGTACTACATTTTTGTAAAAATTTTGCAAGTGACGAAAATTTAGGAAAACAGATAAACACGTTATCTGTTGTGATTGTGTTGATTATCTTCTAACATATTAAACCAAAATGCGCAGAAGAATCACAAAAACCGGTAGTACTTCGGTCCAAAAAATTTCCCTCGTACAGAAAAATGAATTTTGACAATTCAGGGGGTGTTGGACTGTTATATTTAAAACAGAAACATATGTTGGGTTCCATGAGAAAACTCTGTTCTGCTATGTAACATTATAGATTATATGGAACAAAGTTATGCATAGCAAATCAATGTTCTAAAGTTAGCTTGATATCATGCAGTGAAATTATTATCTCCCTTGTTACAGTCTGTTGATGGTTCAGGACAGTATATTCTCTCCACAGAAGGGCTTCCCTGGAGCTCTGTATATAAAGTGTTTTTGCCATATGAAAATGTTCGTATACTTTAAAACACTATAGGGGGTAGAGGCTATCATTCATAAGCTAATCAACCTCTAGTAATAAAGTCAACGAATTTACTACAGGTTTTTTATATCTCAGAGAATAGAGAGTAATGAGAAGGAAATTATCAATTATCTCAAGACTCCTTTTTGCTGTGGCTCCTTTAAGTGTTTTATATCTCTTTTTTATATACTTGTTATCGCTCTTCAACAACTGGAAACACTCACTGAAGTTAAAAACCTGTGAAGTTACTGTGACACTTAATTTCATCTATATTCACAGATCGTGTGACAGATGTTTGCTTTAATTTACTTTGTATTGTATTCTGCTTTTGAGTGGCTGACTCCTATGCATTAGTATTCCTAATAATACATTACGAGTGAAACGCGAGTGTAGTTCTTAAGGAAGCTTTCTTTATGTATTAAATAAATCATGTGCTACATGACCGAATATCTCTAGGATACTGGATTGTGGAGGCGACGTCTTCTTGACTCTTCTTGAAAATACAACTTTTCATACCTGATTAGAAAAGTATTCTTGTCTGCTTGTTAGCTGTCCCTTACCTTTAATTGGGATTATTTACTGCAATTTATACTACCTATTATATTTAGCATTTGATTGTAATCATTAATATTTCACACAGATTGTGTCAGTTTCATCAAAAGATCAGTAAAGCGTGCTTAAATATAAATAACATTTGCAGAGTTTCAATTGTCTACATAGCATTTGTCTTTGTAAAATGAAATAAAGGTTCTGAAGATTAATAACTGCAAATGTTCTGAAGATTAACATTAAGCATACAACGCCTACGAAGCAAACATTTTGTCAAAACTTTACGCAAAATCTTAGAGAAAAACCTTAAACCCTTTGAATTATGGTGCTGTCGACGTCAGCATGAGTTAGACTTTAAGGCAGATAACGAGTGGGCGCTCAGTAAAGTTAACAGTTAAGAAAAATAGCCAACAATCTGCAACAAAGGAAAATGGCCTCTTGGACACATTCTGAAGAAGAGAGACATAGGACAAGAGCTACTAGTGTCTGCATAATTTAGCAACAGAAGTCGAGTAAAACCCATAACAAAATTCATTGATAACCTGAAAAAGATTAGTAGTAAATATCTAATTGAATAAGTTGACACAAGAGCGATGCTTATGGTACGCCCTCCGTTAAATGATGATGATGTAAAATCTAATCTTCCAATGCTGTTCACCTGATCATCAAATAAATGTGATATCGACAAATGAAAAAGAGGAGAAACAGTAATACTAAGCGAGAAATAGGAATGAGAAAAGGTGACAAATAAAGAAATGAAACTTCACAATAAAGCAAGTTTTTAATAAGTGTTTAATTCCTTTCATTCCTTTTCTTTCCATCCAATTTTAAGTTTAGTTTAATTTTCCGAGTTTGTTAAGTTTGTTGAGGTTTTCAGTTTGTCGAGTTTGTTACGTCTGTGGAGTTGGTCGAGGTTGATGATTCCTTGCTTCCGTTGAGTTTCTCTTGTTCATTTAGTTTGTTTAATTTGTTAAATTTGTCGACGTTTGTCAAGTTTATTGTGATTGTCGAAGTTGTTGAGTTTTTTGATTTGTCGAGCTTGTCAAGTTATTTTTGTTTGTCACGCATTTGTTGACCTTCTTGAGTATGCAGCGCTATTTGTTTCGGGTTTGTGTATTTACGTATTTAAATACAGTTAAGATCATCGAGTTTTGCTATGTTAGTTGGGTTACGTTCGACCTATTCAGTTTTGCTAGATCTGGTCGAGTTTACCATGTTTTCTTGAGTTTGACCGGTCTGTTGAGATTTGTTAAATCTGTCACGTTTGCCGTGTTTTCCTGAGTTTATAAACTTAACTCTCACGAGTTAAAGATGGCGTTCTGAGCAATCGCTATGCAAATGTCTGGTCTTCTAGTCTTCGTGTTTAGCGTTAAAATGGTAAGCTTTACAAACTCAGCAACTTGTTGTTACTGAGAAACCTTCCAAGTGCCTGACGACGAAAAAGAAGCCTTACTTACTTTTCAATTTGGCAATTCCAACAAGTTTTATTCGCAAGCAATGTTTTCTGCATTTGCATTTGCAAGGCACATAGAAACCTGCTCTGGCCCCAAAAGTATGAGCCATTCACTGGAATCGTCAGAAAAATGCAATTGAAGTGGTCCACCTCTAGTAAAATATTAACAGGAGATTTTTCGAAATGCAACAAACGGCATTCCAAATGAGTTACAGTACGTCAACTGGATGGAGGTCATACAAGCTGGAGAAACTAGCTTGAGAACAAATTCAGCTTCTAATTTATTTAAGCTAAAATTAACGTCATGGATTGATCGCTATGCCCCTTATGCTGAGAGACGTGGGCATAGCTAAACATGGCTAACTAAAGAAATAAAACGTAAATACATGAAAGGGATTACGATTACCATCTCAGGGAAGAGCGATAGTGAACATACATGGTCAACTTGCAAAAGTTTATGTAATGAAGTGACGAAAATATGCAACAAAACAAAGCCAACTGCGCCGAGAAATGTTCCGTGACAACATATGGAACCCCAAAGACTTCTAATCAAGCAAACATAACCTTCAAATACAGAAAGCTAGACATCTAATGTATTCAATATTAGGTGTGAGCTCGTATCGGATAAAATGAAGATATCAGACGCATTTGTTCCTTTTCCACGAATATTGAGTCTTCCATCCAAAGAGATGCTATTTAATCAGACCAGTAAAACATGGCAATCCTTCAAAAGAAAATCAATTTCTACAGAGATCAAGTAAAAATGCATATATTTATATTCACGGCCATAAAAATAAATGACGTAACAGCAACCCAAAAATCAATAAAGGCATCAAAATCTACCAGCCCAGATGGCCTAACTGTACAGCTTATGAAGGATTGCACTAAACAAATCGCCCCAATTCATTATTTTCTTACAAATCAAAGTCTGTTCAGGGTCATCTCTGAAAAGTGAAAAATGTGCAAGACTGACTCAATTAGAACCGGGGAAAAATTAAGTTTTGATAACTACAGACCGATTTCTGTCTTAAACATCATGTCTAAAGTATTAGAAAGACTTGTGCATGGACAACTATTGGAGTATTTAGAACCTAACAAATCTATTATCTTACTGTTGTCAATTTGCTTTTTGACGAGCTAGATGAACACTACATGCTGTCAGTCTTTTTACTTAACACGTCCGAAATACCATGGGACAGAGTCGTTGCACAGGTGCATTATCTATTTATTTATGGATTATGTAAAGCTTTGGATACTGTCCATCATGGAACTCTGGTTGGTAAGTTAAAATGCTAAATTATAACATTACTGAACTAGCATGGATCGAAAAATTGTTATTCAAGAGAACACATTTTTTCTGTTGCGATCAAGCTATTTCAAAAACCGAGCAAATGACATACGGGGTGTCCGCTTCTGTTCAACATTTGATCAGCAATCTTCCCTTAGTTCTGGATTAATGCAAAATTCTTATGTATGCAGATTACACAGTTATATTTTTTTCCAAAAGATCTGTAACAGCTGTCAAAGAAGTCCTGAATCTAGAGGCAAACTGTGCTACGTTTCTGCTACCCAGTTCATCTAAGCATAGGTGAAAATACCAAGAGTTAATTGCAATTGATCGAAGGCATAGTTCGCAGGACCATAGCTCCTGCAAAAACAAAACGCTGAAAATGGACACATTGGATCAAATCCGCAAAAAGTAAAGTCTGATTGGAAGTTTTTAAGTCACTAAATAGCTTTAGCCCTCTACAATTATGCAATATGTTTAAGCAATTGAGTCAAGGCCAGAGTACTCAACGAAACGTCTTGTAATACTGAAACTCAAAACCGAAGTTGGTAGAAGAACCTTTGCTTTTCTAAACTGCTCAGATTTTTTAAGGATTGCCAACAGACCTCACAAACGAGTATTATTTTGCAAACTTTAACCGGATAATAATCAGCCTAAATTTTGTATGCTAATATTGTATCTTCTTAGCTTCTTATTTAATTTTATCTAGACAAATCTATTTTACTTTGCAGGACCCATGTTGATAGCTTTATCTCCATTCCCTACCATGCTGTGTCTACCTTGCAAATGTGCGAGATAGCCCATAGCGACTACTCTCGATTTCTTCACCGTTCAGTACCAACGGGAAGTTGTATGTCTTAGGCCACTCTTACACTGTAAAACTTTGCCAATTTTAACAATCAAATTGAAATGCAAGTTGTGGTCTTTTGACGCAGCTCTGCATTTATATAGTTTCTACATGTTTGTTGCCAGGTTTTCAT
>JANTCA010000457.1:0-12679 GCA_024741275.1 Chironex yamaguchii
GATAGCTAGCTAGCTAGCTAGCTAGCTAGATAGATAGATAGATAGATAGATAGATAGATAGATACATGTATAATCAGACTGTTGCTACATACAACCCTAACAAGATGCCTTGTCTCGACTTTTTAATCTAACTGTACCGTCATCATCTTAGAGAACTGTCCAATGGTGTCCCTAAGTGCGGAAACCTATGGTTATGAATTTTATTCGTCTCATCTCATTCGCAAAATAATTTTTCGTGTATTTAACATTGTAACATTATCATTGTAACACATTAAATTCCTTGCCTGTATTGTGAATTTATATTTCCTGATGTTTGGTTTCAACTTCAATCGTTCAGGTGACTAAAGTATTAAAAATTCATCACCAGTAGTGCTATTAATTAACTAACGGAAATACTATTTGAAAGAAATGGTAGAAAACTTAGTTTCGTTTGCTGTAATTAGGTGTTACGTTTATCATGAACTGAACTGAACTTTTACCTGTTCCTCGTCAATTAGTGCTATTCAGTGTTTTACAAAATAGAGAAAACGCCACGCCTTCCATATATTTATATTTCTGCTTGACCTTGGAGACGAGTAAAGTTGCAGTCAAATATTTTGTTTTGAGAGAAAGATGCTCTTTCGTTAGGCTTCAATTCTAGGATATCAAATTTATCTATACAAATTCCTCCTGACAGGAAAAAGGATGGTCGTTATTATAAAATGTTTTCCTTGTAAAAAAATGTCTTGTTCTGAATTTTAGACTATGCAATAGGAGTTATCCAATAAGGAAAGCTTTTCTTAAACCTCATTGGAGTTATCTGATTGACAGCAAAAGAATAAAACGTGTCATATCTTGTATGTCATTTTAAACATATAATTACTACATCGATCGTCATGCACTGAAATTATAAAGAAAAGAAGTATTAATGAGCTGTTCACTTTGGAGGAACAAATGCCTTTACTTTCATTCTGCAAGTAGGAACAAATAAGAAAGGGACAATACCCTCTTTTCTTAGATGTCAATTCAAAGTATTTTGTATTTCTAACTTACACTAAAAGAATAAAATGCTGTATGTATTGTTCACTTTAAAGAATACGATATCCTTTTGTGAAACAGTAATTTAAATCTCATTACTTATTTCATTTGTCATGCTGTGCAGTAACAAAATAAATAAGTTAGTAAGGTATTTACCTGAGAGGAACGAAAGTTTGTAGGCTACGTTTTTCGAAGGAAAGAATTTCCTATGTGACACGATTTTTCTTCGACATGGGGTTAATATTTTTGTTACTTCTGTTTCAAACTGAAAAGAACAAAATACGTGAAAATGTTGTTTTATTTAGATCATCAGCTGCCGTTTGTGAATTTTTATTCTTAGAGAGTACTTTTATGTTTTTAAATTGAGCTTTGCTTAAACGAAATGAAATGTTTCAAATGGTGATTCCGTGGATGAAAGAAAATACGTTTTTAGAATTTGAATTCTTAGACTTAACATATTTATGGTTACATATCTAAGATACTAAGTAACAGAATAGTACCCCCGCGGGTACACAAGACGTCGAGGCTGCCCCAGAACAAGA
This sequence comes from Chironex yamaguchii, assembly GCA_024741275.1. Taxonomy (NCBI): domain Eukaryota; kingdom Metazoa; phylum Cnidaria; class Cubozoa; order Chirodropida; family Chirodropidae; genus Chironex; species Chironex yamaguchii. Next base: position 1,560 of record JANTCA010000457.1, read on the forward strand.
TGGCATGATGACCTACTCCACTACATTGGGCCAACATGGTCCAGAACTCCAAAAAGCAGGAAGCTATGGTTGCAATGTAGAGAGGGGTTCCTCCGTAGAGAGAGATATACACCCTGATGATGATGATGATGATCTTAGATACTAAAGATAATAAGTTTGTCGTCAATTGTTTCGTTTGGAGGCATAGATTCGCCATTGCGTACTTTCACTTCGTATAATAGATCATTCGACTTTCTCTGAGTCCACTCGTATTATTATCTACTAATGTTGCTAATTTGTATCTTAGTACATCGTGATGGCTGGCAAACATTACAGTGTAAGACGACATAGGTTTTGGAACACCTGATTCGTTAAACGGTAACTTACACGAATCGAACTTTGAAGTGATACTTTAAGTGAAATGATCTAAGGATCTATTTATTCATCCACTCGTTCACTTATTTAATTATTCATGCATATAAAGTTATTTGCTACTTCATTTCTACGGCTATTTTTCTTGTTGGTAATTTATATACTTATTAGTTCATTTGTTTATTCATCCCTTTCTTTATTTCTTCAGCCATTTATCTTATTATTCATTCATTTATTCATTCGTTTATTAATCCATTCATTCCTTACTTCCCTTCTTTACTTATTATCTGGTCTTTAACTTGCTTATTCATTCGTTCATTCATTCACTCAAATTCGTTCATTAATCCATGTATTTGTTACTTCATTTCTTCAATTATTTATGTACTTGTTCATTCATTGACTTGTTCATTTATTTGTTCATTCCTTTATTCATTTATTTATTTATTCACTTATTTAATCATTATTTTTCCTATATGCTTGTCCATTCTTTGCTTACTTCGTTTCTTCAGTTATGTATCTGTTTGTTTACTTATTCATTCAACCAGTCATTCCGTCATTCATTCATTACTTTATATATTCATTCATTAATTCATGTATTCATTACTTCGTTTATCAGCTATTAATCTACTTGTTCATTGGTTTATTTGTTCATTCAATCATTTATTTATTCATCTATTTGTTCATTCATTTATTTATTCACTCATTTAATCATTATTTTTCCTATATGCTTGTCCATTCGTTGCTTACTTCGTTTCTTCAGTTATGTATCTGTTTGTTTACTTATACATACAGTTAGTCATTCAATCATATATTCATTACTTTATATATTCATTCATTAATCCATGTATTCATTACTTCGTTTTTTCAGCTATTAATCTACTTGTTCATTGGTTTATTTGTTCATTCAATCATTCATTCATTAATTATTCAATTTACTTATCCATTAATTCGTTACTTCTTTTCTTCATCTACTTGTTGATTCATATATTAGTTGATCAATTTGATTTATTCGTTTATTCTCGGTGCATTCCCTTCATATAGTGATAATGGCGACCTTTTTGTTGATTATTTCTATCGCTGCATAAACATTGAGCTTGACCGTTTGTTTTGAATTTAGTGGAATTTAGTGGAAACAAAAAGATGTGGAACCAGAATCACAAATTGCCATTTAGGAAATCAAATATCAATTTTTTCGCGCAGTAAAGTTCTTGTAGAACTATATAGATATACTAATAAAACTATATAGATATACTAATAAAACTATATAAATATACTAATAAATCTATATAAATATACTAATAAATCTATAGGAATATACTAATAGATCTATATAAATATACTAATAAAACAGGATAGAAAATAAACACTGAATAATGCACAATATGAGATTTCATGATATGGATGGATTCACGTACCATACAATGAGGACGAGTTTTCAGTAAAAATTACACATTGTGAGCTTTCATGCAGAGAAGCAATTACCTTCTATTTCTAGAGACTATAATCTTTTGTCTGAGATCCCTGAACCAGCAACCATCACCTTACGTCGTTTGCGAGAACATTGAAAAGACGTTTCAGTTGACAATGATACTTATTCACTCTAGTAGGATAATATTAACAATATATTAGACATCATACACTCTGAAGTGGATGCAGGTGACATCCATTGGTCAATAACTAAAACAAATGGATAGATAATGTATTTAGCTCGAAGATAGGTGTTGTCAATTTCTGAAGAGTTGTTAAGCGTTAACTTTGAAGACGAGAGACCATTATTCGGAGATCGCGTGATCACTAGTTATAATAATATTTCTATGTATAAAGGAGTTTCTCATATCTTGACTCGTTAGGAGTTTCTGAGCTACTGTTTTGAAGGATCCTTCTTCAATCATTAGGGTGCTAGAAATCTGGCGGACAATTCGTTATTGTAAGCAAAAATAGCAGAAACCATACTCTCCCCAAAACACAGCAATTACATGAAAAGCACACCTTATGCTCTTCCATAGCTGGCAGCACTGGAGAAAGGAACAAAGTGATATAACGCCCCTTCTGAAGACATTGCAATCCCTGGAACTGCTGAGGGATGCCTTTTCGGCATCAGTTGCTGCATTGCTTTGTTACCTGAAGAGGTATTCAGCTATTGCCAAAACGTGCCTTAGAAGGAGGGTATGACTCAGAATATGATAAACCTATTTACTTATGGCTACAAAGGAGTCGACAAAGGCTAAGATTTTAGAAATATGGTCTTTGTTTATAGCTCTTAGCTTGTCGATTAGAGCCTGCGTCTTTAACAGAAAAATCAGCAGGAGATTTAACATGATGCGTTAATTAAAGCAGTGTGACAACAGAAACTTCAAGTGAAAAGCGCATTTCATTGATGAAGATAGATATTTAGGTAAAAGTTGATAAACTATAATTCGTGTCTACCCGGCACTTGTCGATATAGATCTTTCGATGTAACTGACATGATCTTAAGAGTATATTCATGACTGCAACATCTATTCCATATCTGATCAATGTACTGGTATCTATACTTACAAAAGGAAAACACGTTCGTTACACACGAATAGTTATTATCATAAAGTAACAAAGAACGGCAAAAGCAAAGAAAAAAATAGAGAGTCGTATCGAAGCGAAGAAAAATAAAAAGCAAGATCTGGAACGACAGAATACGTATTGACTATTGTTTAAGCCATGGCTTGGTTGACAGATCGGTAAGCTTTCATAATTAGAGAGCTGAAAACGCGACATTTAAGGATATAACGCAGCAATCTGCATGCACTACCAAGAATTTTAAAGGAGGGAGCCGACATGTGCTTGCAACGGCATCTGATGTCAGCACCTTAACATTTTCTTCCTCATCTTTGAGTTAAATTTTTAATTTCATGGCCCATACTTTACTCTATGCCTTCATCTCCGAAAAAACCTTCATCTCCTGAAAAGCCCACATCTAAAAATCATTATGGCAAAAGCTCCAATGGAGATTATAAAAAAATCACGTTGATCTCAACGACATGTGTGCATCGATTGGAAAAAAGCAAAAAACAACAAAAGTTTGATTTTTATGATATAACATAAATTCTGCTACATATTGGTAATTTGAAATGGCGTGGGTGGATAATAATAATAATGATAGTATCGATAATGAGAATAAACTTCAAATTTAGTTTTGACTCAATGCATACATTTGGATACTCACTTACAGGAAGGCATATCCAAATTAATTACAATGTATGCCATAAATCTTAATAACAAATGATCATGACAAAAAAGAAATTTGCCAAGATAAAAGATTAGGATAAATAATAATAATAACCATAATAATAAATATCTTTCTACAGAAGACCTACATTGTTTAAGAAATGCTTTTCAGCAGGCCTCTGTAAGCAAAGGAAATAACTATATAAATAAGAATAATAAAGATAACAATAGAATTATCAAAAAAGGTATATGTATACAATTTTAGAATGATAAAACTAAATAAAATGAGATATCCTATATGAGCTACATGACTAAAATATAGAATGTTCTTGTCAATAGTATATTAAAATGTGATCAAACAAAATTGTTGAATCTATTCTTGATAACTTTTTAAAAATGTTTCTTAGTTGGTAGGTTTTAACATCTGCTGGTATATAATTTCATTCACTCATGGATGACACGCATGTGCCCATAGACGAGCAACTAAGACAAGGAAAGAGAAATCATTTGAGCAACACGCCAAACAAAATCAAGAAATAATAAAAAACTGATAATTACAAATGAAATTTATACGATCAATACACTAGAAAGTGCAACTTACATGTGCGAGCCTCAAAACATTTTTGTGTTTCTTCCTTAACAAGGATATAAACTGTCTACGCCTTGTTTTTCTATTATCTTAAATCCTTTGAGGTCCTAGGAACATCATAGTTCCTTTGACCATTTATGATTTCACCTTCCTCTCATTTTGTAATTAATTAACTTCTTCATCAAAGTTTGAACATCACTTTAAAATTTGCGATATTGCGCTGAAAACATAGTTAAAAGCTTCTTCGTCTCACACTCTTCAGCGCATGACATTGCATACTCTGAAGAGTGTCAGACGAAAGAGATTTTAAGTATGATTTTGGTGCAGTGTAGCAAATTGTAAAGGCATTTTTCAAGTTTTGTATTACAAAAATTTTGTTCGTGAAAGTTTGTTGGTAGCTAGACAAAATCTTCACGTAATAACGACCAGAACACTACACTTCATTTTTGAAATCACAATTGCTATTTAGAAGTCCTGCTTTGAGACCGTCTATCTCTACCGCCCAATAAATCATTTGTTAATGTTTTTTATCCTCTTACACAATCTGTTCCTCTTTTATGTTGTTCTGTTGTGTTTTGTTTGAAAATGCTTGATATTCCTTAAACTTAGGTGTATGCTTCATTACTTATCTGAAGATATCAAAAATACTTGACGAAATGTTAGTCAAAAAGTTTGATAATTTTAAGTCATGTCTTTTTCTCTAAAAATTATCAGCCTGGTTGTTATATTCATTAGTAAACTAGAAACGTTCCGACACACCTCAGCACCAGTTTAAAAGTCGCATTTCAGTCGAGATGAATTAGATTATCCAAAATCTAATACAAACTCGATAAAAGAGCGTCTCCAATTTATGGATCGCACTTTGCGTCGCATTTCAATAACATAAGAGTTGGTTTTGATTTTGGAGCGCAAATATATTGCACATGCATGCATTTCTTAGGTAGACATTGGCAAATAAGAGATCAAAACCTAAATTAGTTGAATTTGACTCGACCTAAATTCATGGTCTAAAAGCCACGTGTTAGATCAATCTAGCCGTACATCATAAACTTGAGTCAAGTTTAACACGATAAATTTATCATGGCTTTAATTATAACATTGAATTTAACACGACAGAAATGTGACACAAAAGAGACGTCTAAGCTTGGCCTTGATCTTAATTTTAACTTAGATTTTAATAAAATTTAAACCAACAACAAAAGGATTATTTTTGAATTGATAAAACGATTTATAATGTGATCGATTTGAAGTTTCTGGTTATCGTATATGTGGGTAAGTCCATTCAATCGCTCTTTATAGATATGATTTTAAGTACGTTTTAAAGAGCCGTGGTGTTGAAAGTGTCCGTTCAACACTTGCTGTGGATATGGGCAAAACGCTTGCAATTCTTAAAAGACCAAATATTGTTGGGAGTATTGTAGTATCACAAATCTGCATTGTCGCAATATGGTCAGTAGTATATCTTTTCCGAGAATTCCTGTTTCCTTGTTTATTACCGATTGTCAGTATTGCACTTATGCTTACATATCAGCTGACAGGATACTATGGATATCAGCTGACAGTATACTAAGGATATCATCTGACAGGATACTATGGATATCATCTGACAGGATACTATTTGCTACAAGTGTTGCTCCATTGTTTTTCGACAGCTGTTGAAACTTATCCTCCAGAATACCAACTTCAAAGTATTTTGCAGGCAGCATTATATCAATCCTAGCTTTCTCGGAAAATCTCAAGCGAAGCTGGTGGAGCGAACTGTACATGTATAGTTGACTCAAACATAATCTTCAGCAGTATCGATGCTGGGTATAACAGACTGTCGCGGGGACAGTGTTCCTTGTAAACCTCGTATGCTTAAGAATTGCTGGTTCAACAAAACTAAAAAGATTATTTATGTCCAAGCTTACTCTTAGAGTGTAATCGGATTTTACATTTATATGCAATGATTTATAATGTTGTATTGTTAATCAGATAAAATGTGATATTAACACAGTCCTTTTGCTAATTTCGTTTGTAATTTAATAATTTGGCATTGTGTGTTGTAATGAAGTTGTTACCTCCGCCAAGGTGGTATTGATGTCCTTACCGTTTACTTTTCTGTCTGTCTGTTAGCAACTTTACGCAAAAAGTTAAGATAGGATTCTCACAAAAGTTTTACAAGAGGTATGTATTGATCCATGAAAAATCCCATCAACTTTTGGAAGTAATCCGGATAGCGAGTCTAGCTTCCGCGTAATTTTGAAAGCCTTGGCTGAAGTTCTACAGTCTGTTTTATTATGAAATTATAATTACCTGCTAATAAATATATCATTATGTGTATAACTAAAACCTCTTACCAATGAAAGCAGTCGTCTTACTTGTATGCTTTCTTTCATTATGAAAATTAATCAATGTTTGATTCCCTCTTGCTCTTTCTCTGTCACTGCAGATTCATTCTTTTTCATTTTTTCTTTTCTATCCAATGCTCATGGTTTTGCAGCATCCTTGTTACTCATAATGATGCACGTTACATCGTAAAGAACAGACTAGTCTGGAACATATTTCGCCTGTTGCGCCATTTCGTCGTAAAGACGTTACGCCTGGTCGAGCGATAATTCTCATAACGAAGTTTCGTTTCCGTCTGATTGATTTATTTCTAATATATTTCGTTGATGTAAACTAAGTAGTAATTCAAAAGGCTTTTAGAAATCAAAATAGTGGATGTGTTGCACATGAAATGCAAGACAATGTCAACAAGAAAATATGGAAATTACATTAGTTAACTGTCGTTCTCGCCATCTTATTCTAAAGTTGGAATAGCCTAACACTCTCTAATCGTACCATTGTGAAGTACTTAGGGATAACGATTAAGAAGACTTCCGTACATTCTGTAATACTAAGTACAAAAAAACTCTATGGCGTTTATAAGGACAAACATTCTCTATAGCGTTGTAGCTGGTTTTCGTCTTAGCTTGTAGAGACAAATTTACTTCATTATTGCAATGACTTATGAAGAATATTGAACACCACTGACAAATCTCATTCGTAGCTATTATTATCTCACTTCAAAACAGTACAAGAGGATTGTCGATTTTTCTTGTCATACTTGAAATGCGTGATCAAGCAGATCTTACAATAATTTTTGGACTAACTTCCAGTCTACTGTATAACTTCAGCAATATTTCGAAATGGGGAAAACGATTTGATGTGCCTAATAAGTTACGTAAATCGACTCTGCTACTTAGTCCTGAATTCTCTAGAATGATTTTAGACGAAAAAACTTAAAGCTTTTGAAATAAAATGCTATGCATTGTAGCTAGTTGTGTAAAAGCTTTAGATCAAACTAATATTTACTTAGTAACCAAGATATAGACCAATGAACATTACCTTTCATTACTAGCCCTCCGCTGCACGGTAATCGACTATTACAATCGAACATATTTATGTAAACGCAATTGCGATCGAAATATATCTCATAGCTCTGAGCTAAGCATTTTTCACTTATTAGAATTAAGGAAGGCTTTAGACGAAAGTTATCCTAAGCCTCATTCGCTTTCCACATTTTAAAATATCACTTGATTTTAACACTGGAGTCCAACAATTCATGGTGTCGCAAGACTGCGTAGGGTTCAATTCGGGTATTTTTATTGTGCAAATAATGAAACCCAGTGCATCCGGTTTCCCTACTAACTGCGTTGCCTAATGGCTGACAGTTTTTCCTAACCATTTCATGTGGAGTTGACAAATTTTCCTGCATTCCTCTTAATAAATGTATAAAGGAATCGATCTTTGATTGAAGTCTTGGTGAGAACGAGGTGAATGACAAATTACAACGTCAATGGAGACTGCACATTTTCCTTTTCATTAAAAAGATATAATCTCTCTCATCCCACCGCACACTTCTATGGGTCAATTTTGGTTGATTTTCATCTTCTTGTGTTAAATCTCGTTCAAAACATGTACCAGATTTGATAATAAAAATAAGGTGCTATAGTTGCAGAATGACTTTTGATGATGAAGTATTTCACACATCCGGGACATTTTCATGCTCAGATGACCTGTCAATCATCCATGAATATGAATTTGGAAAAGAATGCATCGGTGGGGACGAGAACGCACGTTTGCTTTCTGCATGGGATAAGATTCCTACAAAATGGCTGCAAAATAGTGCTAAAAAGCTTTATTTGAGTACTATAAGACGCTGAGAAATACGTCTCTTGTTCCTTAGTGCTCAACAGGAGAGATTAAACTTCATTTCATGCTATGTTGTTGCGCTTTTTCAACTACCAAGGATCCTAAGGTGAGGTGTTCATCAACAAACTCGACACGACGTCCACAGTCGTTCTTCGTCTGAATTTGTGGTTTGTAATTTCATTTCAGCTTCCTTACTTTGTGGAATGGTAATGAAGTGACTTCTTGCTGTGGGAAAAAGACATGTTTGCTACCGATAGTTGGCGAAATCTGCCATAACTTTTGCAAGAAAGCACAACAGTTTACCAGCTCTTAGCGAGTTTATGGAGCGGAAGAAGCATTCTTGATCGCTTTTCTTTTTTGTTTTGTAGGTATAACTTGGAATGGTTTCTTTTTCTCATGCTGACAAAAACGTTTATTTACTCCGTGGAACTTTAGGGCAAATTCAGGTATGTTGTAAAGCAATTTTAGATTCTTTGATGGATTTTATGTGCCATTTTCGCACAAGAGCAATATATGTTTGATCACTGCAAACGCTGAGATAATTGCTTGATTTCCAGTCTTGGTTGACGGTTTAAGCTGCTATTACGATCGAAAATGTTCTCCTTCTTTGCCTGTATGGATAAGGTCATTGAAATCTAATTACAGTTTACGGCCTGCTAGCTTTTTTGTAGTGTGGAGCGCTTAATACGATATTTGCTTTACTTTGGAAAGAAACCATTTTCACTACTTGGCAAGCAGGCGAGTGATTATTTCGTCATCACAGGCGTTCATGTCTATTTGGTCATCGGCCGTTTCTTAGCATATTTTTATGTGATTTGTTGGTAAATGTACCAACTTGAAGAAATGGATATCTAAGTCATTTTTCATCACATTTAGTTGTAAAGTATTTTGTCTGAAATCGTTTCGGGATGCATAAAAGGTATTGAAAGTTGGTGTCGAACCCTCAAGTCTCTTGTAGACATGTAGGCAAGGTAAACAAAGCCGTGGCCCTCACATGGATCAGTTTATATGGAATGGGAATAAGATTACAATTGAAAAGATTACAGGGGAAGGTGAACAGTCTGGAATAAGTGAAATCAGTAGAAAATTAGAGGAATGTATGATTGTTAGTTCAGTGGTCCAAAGAACACTCCCATAATTTATACTGAAGTCGTCGTGATCAGAAGATTTGGGTTAACAATTTGCATAGAAACTTTGTATTATTTCCTTAGTAATAGGTAATCATGATAAAAGTACAGTACATCTGAGGTGAAAAATATTGTCTCAACTACTAACAATTTGTGTTGTAGAGATATTTCTAAACTGTAAAGCATCCAGTTGGATGGAAAATTTTGCATTTACTTTAAGGTACTAAGCTTGGGTGATAAATTTAGCAAAAATAATTTTTTCTACCCAAGTTTTAATGGACTTGTTGAATAGTGTTAACTCTTTGTTGTAATCAAAATATGAATTTAATAGGAGTCAATTTTATTCATAAACATTTAGAAATACTTGTTTTTAAAGTAAAATTAATGGTTTATCTCTCTAAACTGATAAGATTTGGTCAATTATTTTCTATTGGTGAACATTTGGAAATAGTTATTCTTTAGGTAAAAGTGATGGATTTTCTCTATAAGTCAGAAGCAATGCCATGCTGAAAATCATTTCTATTGTAATCTTTGGTAGTTATGAGTGTATATCTTGTTCACATTAGCATGTTCCTTAAATAAATCATTGGTACAATTTTGTTAACCTATGTATTTCAATGTGGGTATGATGTTGATAGGATCTAATCAATCATTTGATATTGGTAAACATTTGGAAATAGTTGTTTTTTAAATAAAAGTGATGGATTTTCTCTATTAATGAGAAGCACTACCATGTTTTAAGTTGTTTCCATTGTAATCCTTGGTATTTATGTGTATATATCTTTTTCACATTAGCATGTTGCTTTAACGAATCACTGGTACAATTGTAGTAATCTGCATGCTTTAATGTGGCTAAGGTGTTGATGTGATCTGATCAATCATTCTTTATTTGTGAACATTTCTAAATCATTTATCTGTAAGTGTAAGTGATGAATTTTTTCTCTAATTGAGAAGCAATATCATGCTGAAAGTTGTTTCTATTGTGATCCTTGTTACTTATGCGTATCTATCTTTTTCACATTAGCATGTTGCATTAATAAATCATTGGTTCAAATTTGTTAGTGTGGGTATAATAGGATATAGTCAACCAATTTTTATTGTTGAACATTTGGAAATATTTATTCTTTAACTGCAGTTCGTGGATTTTCTCTCTAAATGTAAAGCAATATGATGTTGAAAGTTGCTTCCACTCTAGTGGTTGGTATTTATGTGTATCTATCTTGTTCTGATTAGCATGTTGCATTAATCGTTGGTGCAATTTTGTCAATCCATGTACTTCATTGCGGCTTTGATGTTAATAGGATTAATAAATGATTTTTTATTGGTGAACATTTGGAAGTAGTTGTTCTTTAAGTTAAAGTGATTTTCTCAATGAACAAGAAGCAATACCATGTAGAAAATTGTTTGGTTTGTAATCTGTGGTATTTATGTGTATCTATCATGGTGACATTACCGTATTGCTTTCATAAATCATTGGTACAATTTTGTTTATTTGTGTGTTTTATTGTTGCTATGATGTTAATAGGATTAATGAATTATTTTTTATTGGTGAGCATTTGGAAGTGCTCGCTGTTTAAGTAAAAGTGATAGCTTTTTTCAATGAACGAGAAGCAATACCATGTAGAAAGCTGTTTCATTTGTAATCTATGGGATTTATGTGTATCTATCTTGGTGAC
>JANTCA010000458.1:0-12678 GCA_024741275.1 Chironex yamaguchii
GCCGTTTTCCAAAAATGGCAGAAAGAGACCTATAGTTAGAATGTTCTTCAAGCCGTTTTCCAAAAATGGCAGAAAGAGACCTATAGTTAGGATGTACTTCAAGCAGTTTTCCAAAAATTACACAAAGAGACCTATAGTTAGAATGTTCTTCAAGCCGTTTTCCAAAAATGGCAGAAAGAGACCTATAGTTAGAGTGTTCTTCAAGCCGTCTTCCGAAAATGTTAGAAAGAGACCTGTAGATAGAATGTTCTTCAAGCCGTTTTCCAAAACTGGCAGAAAGAGACCTATAGTTAGAATGTTCTTCAAGCCGTTTTCCCAAAATGGCAGAAAGAGACCTGTAGTTAGAATGTTCTTCAAGCCGTTTTCCAAAACTGGCAGAATGAGACCAATAGTTAGAGTGTTCTTCAAGCCGTTTTCCAAAAATGGCAGAAAGAGACCTATAGTTAGAATGTTCTTCAAGCCGCTTTCCAAAAATGGCAGAAAGAGGCCTATAGTTAGAATGTTCTTCAAGCCGTTTTCCTAAAATGGCATAAAGAGACCTATAGTTAGAATGTTCTTCAAGCCGTTGTCCAAAAATGGCAAAAAGAGGCCTATAAAATCGAAAATCTCTCGTTTAAATTTCGTATATCGTTGTTTTACTGTTAAAGAGGTGATCGTTGTGACAAGTTGTTTATCTTATAGAAAAATGTCAGCATCGAATATTTATTGTTTAAATTTCGTACATTGTTACCGTTCCTGTTCAAGAGGCGATCGTTGTAAGAAGTTGTTTATCAATAGAGAGTTCATAAAATCCGAAATCTCTCGTTTAAATTTCGTAAATCGTTGTTTTACTGTTAAAGAGGTGATCGTTGTGACAAGTTGTTTATCTTATAGAAAAATGTCAACATCGAATATTTATTGTTTAAACTTCGTACATTGTTGTTTTACTGTTAAAGAGGTGATCGTTGTCTATCATATATAGAAATATCAATATCGAATATCTCTTGTTTAAACTGCTCGTTATAACAAGGTGTTTATCATTCAAAAAAGTCTGTAAAATTGAAAATCTCCTGTTGAGAATTCTACTTTAAAAATGCGTGATACAGGAATACTCTGATTTCAGAAAGGCAATAAGTATTGTTGATGTCATTAACGATTTTTGTACAAAAAGTGGCATGTGATCCATTCATTACCATCATTGCAAGCATGACATTCTTCAGCGAATAAGGAGAACGTTTTCCATTCAAAGAAGCGACCTTGCGCTTGGTCATCACCGTAGGCCTTAGCAAACGCCTTCAAAGCACGATCTTTATTTGCCTCCATCTTCTTAAACCAACCCTTGCAAGATGCAGCAAAGTGAAGTCCATTCAGTATCCATTGCCTTACAATTAAGAGATCTTTCTGAAAGTAAAGCAGCAAGTCTGGTGAAATATTCAATATTTTCATTTCAAAATGCAGATTCTCGTCTTTAGATGGCATGGAAGAATAGTGTGGCAATTCTCGATGTCCAACCGCTTGGACAAAAAGCATGCCATCGTCCTTCAACCACTTGGCAATCATTTCCATCAGCAACTCAAAGTTGGTCACATGTTCAAACAATCCAATTGCCATCACACGATCAAACTTCTCCGTTGTATCAAAATCATTAATATCAGCAGTGATACAATTTATCCGATCACTTACTCCCTTCTCCTTTGCAAGTGCATCGATATACATCACCTGAGTCTTAGAATTGGAGACACAAGTAACATGACAAGAGCTGTATTTTTCAATAATCCTGAATGCAGTTGCACCCCATCCACAGCCCAGATCTAACACCTTCATACCATCCTCAAGTTGACTGCGTTGGATTTCAAGATCCAGCATTGCTTCTTCAGCATCATCGATAGATTCGTCTCCAGTAGTGAACAAACACGTACTCCACTTCAAACGTTTACCAAGAAATAATTGATAAAGTTCTGTTGGGACCTCGTAAATCTCTTGATTCACTTCGGATGACATGGCAGCAACAAGACCAGTTCTCAAAGATGCAATTAAGTCCTGCTTTTGCTTTATCATCTCCTCAATATCACCTCCTGCTCTCAGTTTATTCAATAATGATTTTATTTCATCCTTATAGAATTCACGGAGCTCATTATCAGTCATGCTATCCATAATGGAAACCAATGTTGTGTCGATCGATCAAGTTGCAGTCATAAACAAATTGATAATCACAAGTTGCAACAAGCGAGTCAGGTTTACTCTCACGAGTGGGTATCACCATAATAACGTTATTTTTAGGCCTGCACTGTTGACATTGAAATGCCATATAATGCCTTGATTTGTACTTAAATACTATCCTTTGTTGTAAATAAAAATGCCATAGAAACCAAACTAAAGAAGAATTATTTTGGTATTTTAATCTGGAAAGAATTGTATGTAGGCTGTCGAGCGAGCATTAGAGCAAACAAATGTCGTGGCAGAGAACAACAACGGAAGCAAAATCGTGTGATTTATAGGATTTGATTGGTAAGGCTAGTCTTGATTCAAGAAACTACAAATGAAGAATTCATTGAAAAACAATGGGTTAGGGAAGAGCGGCATTTTAATGACAAAGATAGGAAAGACCGTAAAATTTTCATAAAACCTCTATATAAGAACAGGGTATGGTGTGAACCAATATCTTAGGGGAGTGTCACTGACTTTGATTTGATTTACCAGAATAAAAAATAACGAACAGATATAAATACTTCTTCAACGTATTGTAAGATCAATTTCTGATGATGAAGAATGGAATGTCTTCGAAACATTAAGAAATGATTATGGCCTTTTTATTGGTGTGCTTTCCTCTCTATACACAACATGTTTATCATTGCAGTGCTTTGTTATGTCCTACAAAGACGTGTCAATAAACACTATGGAACACTATATCCCTGACCATGTAGTTCCGACCAGGTAGTTTGGACAATGTGGTTTCCCTTCTAACACTATACGTATCACACCCCTTTTCGTATATGGTCAGTAAATGTATGTTCGTGTTGACGATCAATTAAGTTCATTGGCGTCTTCATATTGAGTGTTGCCTCATAAGTTCCTTGTCCGCTTTCTTTTTGTCATTGTACCTTTCTGTGCAGCATCCAAAAAACTGTGGACCTCAAAACAGTCAAGGGGGAATCAGTAATATGGCGGAATGGCAACCACAACAATATGTAAGAGGCCAGAGATAAAGCTTTAATTCCAGGACGGAGAATCTTCGTCATTACTTTCGCCAGTCTGAGGTCTTCCTGAAAGCAACAAAAGTAACCGATAAAGCCCAAAGAGCAAATATGCTCTTAACCTTCCTTTCGCCTGATGCACTGACATTAGTTTTGGAGACATTGCTGTGGGGTTAAGGAACATCTTCCATCAAAAACGGGCAAGTAAAACTTTGAATAATTGGTCTTGAACAATCTTTTGGTGCTAAAAAACTTGAAAATCGCCTTGAAAATGTGCGACATTGCGCTAAAATAATAATCGGTCTGTAGGTAGTTAACGCTGTAAACTTTGTTTTAGCTGTGGCAGCCAGAACCATTTGGCAGGGAACCCGTCTTGTGATGCCAAAGGGAAAAAATGCAGTAACTGTGGTTAATAGATCATTTTGCGCGCGTTTGCCTCAGTCCTTCCATTGTTGATATTAGGAACGAGTGTAAAACGAAAGAGAAAGTCTCCACGACTAGCGTTTTGTGTGATGAAACTGATACAAAACCAGCCATTTCTGATACAGCTGCCAACCTTTCTTCTCGCCCTACTTTGGATGCAAAACTTAACGAATATGCGTGACAAAGGAAGCCCAGTAAGCTTTATTACTTAATGTTGGTGAAGGAATTATGGGCTTGTCTTCTCATCCCCAAATAAAACGTCGAATTCAAGTGGTCGGCTTTAATGGAGAACCAAGTTTTGATTTTAGGTGCTGTAGAACTTCAAATTGTGCATCATAACTGTTTCGTTTCTCATTCCTTTTTCATTGTGAAAGATGATTACTCATTGCTAGGGCGTGATTTACGCCAGAGGCTTGGGATTTTTCTATGTTGCGGAGGCAAGGCCTTAAATGTTTCTTTTAATGAAATACTTTTTTCGATCTGTTCCACGTGTTCCCTTAGGTTTCTCCTGTTATTGTCGCACCTCGGAAGTCTGGCGCTATTTGTCTATGTGTTGATATCAACAAGGCTATTATTCCCTCTCAACACTCGCTTCCTGAGGCGCGGGCCTTGCTTGCAAAGATCAAAACTGCCACATGGTTTAGATGCCTAGACATGCGTGATAGTTTTATGCAACTTGAACTTCTACCTGAGTCACGCCCTTATACAGCTTTTGCCACCCATCGAAGCTTGTTTCAGTCACGCCGCATGCTGTATGGGTTCTGGTCTATCCCAGCCTCGTTTCAGGATCTTATGGCTTGACTGTAAGGTCATCTTCCCTTTGTTGCTGTCTATTTAGACGACTGTCTCATCTTTTCTGACATCCAGGAGACCCATCCTTTGGTCTTTCTCTGAGAACAATTTGTAAAAGCACAGTATTTTTATAAAATGGAACTTGTTTGCAATAGATTCGTACAATCTTGCAAACTTCAAATCGAAACCAAACTATATCTTCTTCTACTATCCTCTATACATGCAGATCCCAATTTGTAAGGTTACAACGACTGACGAATTCTTAATTACAAGGTACATTTATTGCAATTACATACACAATTACTTAAAACATCGACCAATCGAATTTTCCTGCGGAGCGGCCTCCGCAAATCGCATAGTTTGATGCGTGGGTCGGATGAACCGCACCGCCCTTAAATACTTCATCTCTCAACTTCATAACGAGGCTACAATGACCACCCTCATGCATCATATGTAAATATCATTACCTATACAAATGAATAACTTTATAAACAAAAAGTATCATCACCTAACGATTGTTAGGTTTAACTGCTTAACAACAAAGGACAAAGGGACAAAACGATAACACTTGTTCCCAAGCCCCGAAGATGAAAAAAACCAGGTCAAACCGGTTTCAAAAAAATTGAGATTTTGAGATTTTGCTTTCAGTCCCACCGAAGTAATAACAACAACAACAACGTACGTACGCACGCACGCACCAAGCTATAATGGCCCGCTTGATGTGGGGCAATGATCGCAAAATGATCACAAAATGATGACGTAGAAAGTGATAAGACATTTATGGTTATAATTGAAATGATGTTGGTGACGACACTGACGAAAGGACTAATGGTGACGATGGTAATGGCGATGAATTGATACGTTTCAGGGATCTCATTGAATCTAGGAAAGTGTTGTTTTGCAGTTCCAGAAGTCACCTGGCCGGGAAAAGCACTAAGCAGGCGCCCTTTGAGTGGTCTCAGGAGTGCCACCAAGCATTCATTGTCATTAAGTCCCAGCTTGGTAATGACGTTCTTCTCCATTGCTTTGAATCTGATCTTTTTATACGTATGTGTGGATCATGATAAGTCCTGAACGTGTCAAATCAGTAATTTCTATGACATACAAACGTCCCAGAAAATCTTATGACAAGATACCAATATATACAAGTATTTAAAATCTGTTTTGATGTTTAATCTTACCAAGTGAACAAACCTGCAAACACCAAAAGGTTCATTTTTTGTGTCTTGTCTAGCTTTAAAAGTACCAAAATAAGAATGACTATTGCATAATACTACATCGACAAAAATACAAAAACATGAGCCAAGCCTCGTGATACTTCGCCCTAAGCAATAGCATACATTGCAAGAGT
Source organism: Chironex yamaguchii (assembly GCA_024741275.1). Taxonomy (NCBI): domain Eukaryota; kingdom Metazoa; phylum Cnidaria; class Cubozoa; order Chirodropida; family Chirodropidae; genus Chironex; species Chironex yamaguchii. The sequence goes on from JANTCA010000458.1 coordinate 5,740, forward strand.
GCTTGTTTACCTAACCCCGTGTATCTACATGTCACAGTTCACTAGCTGCCTCCTGTTTTACACCTTTATTTGAGTAGGAGACCAAACTTCTAGGAAGCAACAGTATGGAAATCATAAAGGCAGAAAATGTTTCTGAATAATTGATTCAGTGAGAGCAAATGCTTGAATAAGGAGGGTTAAAGTGCCTTTTCCCCTAAAGATGAAACACCATGATGGTCTACTAAACATCACGTACCCATCTAATATACATCAAAGAAGCCAGTCTTCAAATGCCTTCTGATCTAAGCCCGGTAAGCTCCCTTTAGTCAGCCACTGCATACATCCACAGCAAACGAAACAAAAGTCTCATCCCTACCTGAAAAAGATGACTGCGACATGCCTTAACGTTGCTTTGCCATCAGACTGCTAAGGATATATGTCATCATTGCTGCTCTTATTAATGGCATCCTCCAAGAGCAATGAGGCAGGAGCCTGCAACAGACAGAAGCTATTATTTATTTCTAGAAGTTTAAAAAATGGTCTTAATGATATATAATGTGAAAGATTCTAATTCGTCAAATTTTAACCTTTTTAATTATTTACTTTGATCTGCCGTAGTAAATGCGTCCTTTAAGATTTCTGCTTCATACTCAAGAAAACTAAGGCCTTTAAACTTAAAAACAATCCAATCAGTCATTCGTATCGCATCATTTCTATATGCCCCCTGTTAAGAAAGCAGGAGTATGCCACACAGTTTAGTGGACATACTTTGACTCTTAAAGTGGAACCATCAGAAAAGAAACAAGTTTTAGATCTTATTCCACTTCTGCAAACGCTAAGATCATAATCCCTAGCGATTATAACTCTAGAGTGAGTAGGCATGTCAAAGCCTGATAACGAGTCAATGGCAAGCATCATGCTATAACCTACAATGGTAATGGGCATTTGCAGCTGTATAAGTGTGATGAGAAGCAATCAGTGATCACAAACACTATCTCCGGGCAAAAAGGCAGAAAAAAAGCCATATATGCACCCCCGTCTCAAACATTGGCACCATATTGATTATGATCTAAGATACCCACAAGACGTTATATACAATAAAGTGATGCCCTGTAGAAAGTCACCAACCTTGCTGAGGAAGTCTTTACCAGTCGCTACTATATACGATCACTATCCCTCGCATCAATGAACCTAATATTAGCTGGAATCTTAATTTACACGTTTAAGACCAAGGGTCAAAAATCAAAGATAATTAAACTCTGTGAAGAATAGGCATTATTCTATCAATATAACATCACTGCTTTGTTATAGATATTTCACTCAAATAATAACTTGAACATCTGTATACAACGCTCTTTCATTCAGAAAAATACATCGAGGTGGATATTCTTTTTTTCGCTTTGGATGACATTCTATGTCTGTTGTAATGAGCCATTCGACCTCAACTAGAGGCATTCTTCCTACAATTAATTACCACCAGATCCAAGCACACTAGGAGATTATGAGCAATTGTGAGCATCAAACCTAGCAAACCTATTGCAATTTACGATAAACAAGTTGTTTGTGAACTACACCTGATCCACTGACACATATTTGAATTCTTATTGCAGCTACAACAGTATGGATAGCATAAATTATGATGCGATCCGTCAGTTCTGTAGGAGTGAGCTTAAATTTCGTTTAGATCAATTGAGAGCGGGAGGTGATGCTGAGAAGATGATGGAGCAAAAACAAGAACTCATCGAGTCTCTTCGAGTTGGCCCAATTGCTTCCATGTCATCCGAGGTAAATCAAGAACTTTACGACCTTCCGACAGATTTTTATCAATTATTTCTTGGAAAGCGTTTGAAGTGGAGTACTGGTTTCTTCACCACTGGCGAGGAAACTATTGATGAAGCTGAGGAAGCAATGCTAGATCTTAGCTGCCGACGCTGTCAACTTGAGGATGGTATGAAGGTGTTAGATCTGGGCTGTGGATGGGGCTCTCTTGCATTTTGGATTATTGAAAAATACAAATCTTGTCATGTCACTTGTGTCTCCAATTCTAAGACTCAGATGAGGTACATCGATGCACTTGCAAAGGAGAAGGGAGTAGGTGATCGGATAAATTGTATCACTGCTGATATTAATGACTTTGATACAACGGAGAAGTTTGATCGCGTGACAACAATCGAAATGCTTGAGCATATGATAAACTTTGAGTTATTGATGAAAAATATTGCAAAATGGTTAAAGGATGACGGCATGCTCTTCGTCCAATCACTCGGCCATCGTGAATTTGCCTATTTTTATTGTATACCATCCGATAAAGAGTCAACACGACTTACATCAGTATTAAATTTATTAAGTTTGTCACCAGACTTGCTGCTTTACTTTCAGAAAGACCTTTTCATTGTAAAGCAGTGGATACTGAATGGGCGTCACATGGTAGCTAGTGCGAGGGGTTGGAGGAGAAAGTTTGAAGAAAATCAAGATCTTGCTTTGCAAATGTTTGCTGCAGCCCACGGGACAAACAATGCACAGGATTATTTTCGAGAGTGGATAGCGCTTTCTTTATTTGTCGAAGAAAATTATAGCTTTAATGGTTGTAATGAATGGGGGGCTTGCCATCAGTTATTCAAGAAACGTTAATTAACTTGATTTTGATGTAATGGAAGCAAATGCTGTCAAATGAAGTTTTTGTAATTTACAAGTTATGTTAGTGCTTGCAAAATTGTACTCTGAAATCTTGGATGACGATGCCTTGCTATAAATCGACACAAGGCTTGCAGAAATGTAAGTATTGTCATGTCTTAAAAAACAAGTGAATAGCTCGGGCGTAGAGACGAGTAAACAAGACTCCAAATCACTTCCCTCGTCTCTTTCGTCTACCCATTTTTATTGTAATTTGTCCAAACTAATAAACGCCAGTATAGTAAGCTTGACACTGGTTGCGGCAGTGGTAGTTCTATTAGACAACCTGCATGTAATATATTTGAAACAGGAGTCTTCCAATACTTCAGCTTTGATTCTGCTATACTCTTCCTGAACCAGCATCGCATGCCCTGTTATACACTTTTGGTTTTCAAAGTTGGAGTTAAGTCGACTAGGGGTATCAGAAACAGTATACAACTGCTTCGAGTTCCTGGTGGTAGTCTTAAAGGTCCAATTATTGTCAATCCAAAGGATGTCTTGATTCCAACTAGCATTCCTGAATCTGCGTTTCTTAACTTTGATATGAGAGTAGTCCACTGAAATTAAAAATATCAGTAGGTCCAAGCTGGTAATTGACATTGAGACCCTTCAGGTTTTCAAAAGCGTTGAAGTCTTTTTCCTTTAAATGATGATCCAGCTTCATTACATCAACTGGATGGGATGTTGGATCATCTTGGACTGCAGCGACATCACATATTACTTGATGACCATATCTTTGTTGCCTGTCCACTAACCACAAAAATGTTCTGTCCACAAAACCTGAGCAGTCACTTAGTGCATGTAGCCAGTTACTTAAACCCTGAATAGTTTCTTCTGTACGTTTTTCTTATACATCTTGTCCCCATCTTTTCTTGCATGCATCAGCTAGGTTTTAGTCTAGAGTCCCTTTGATGCTTAGTCGGTTTTGCATCCTGTGTTTTTAAAACTGGGTAACAATGCTTTGAACAACAACCACAAGGTTCATATGACTACAACATTGTCTTAAATTGTTGATACTTTTTTAATGTCCATGTACAATTTGGCAATTCCAACTTGTACCTGACAAATGGTAGTGATTTTGAAGCAAACAGGTGGAGTTTGCTAAGCGATAGGGTGTCTTTCAGACATTAAACGGAGCCCTGTCCTCAAGCTCTGCTTATAGCTGATTCGCTATCTTCCATTCTGATATTTGCTGTCTGGTGCCATTACAAGTTTTGCAGGAGTTTCAAATCTTCCCCGTCAAGTACAAATTTCTGGAGTTCTTTGAACATTTCGTTGTGGTACATCCAAATCAAAAGCCCTTTTTTGATCTATTATGCGGATATAGACATCCTGCTTGTCAACTTAACACTTGTGCAAGATAGTTCATAGCTTAAAAATCCCTACTCTTGTTCCCATACCAGCTCTAAACCCAGACTGAGTCTCATTCACTTCTTATTCCAATTTCCTCTCTGTTCTTGCTAATACAATTTTTAATATGGCCTTCATCAGGTGATTCATTACACATATTGTACGAAGTTCTTAGCACTCAAATGCTTCCGTTTCCTTTGGAATCTCTGTCAATAGAGAATGTTTAAGCGTGAATGTGCAAGAGCTTGAACATCATTCACAGTTACTATTTACCCACCTTTCAGAATATGGAGTTGTTATTAATCCCAACAAATGTCAGTTTGGCATCCCTTCATTGCATTTCCTTGGCCACCAAATTTCCACCCATGGTGTGGCACCGCTGCCTAGTAAAGTTCAAGCCATTCACAATTTTCCCGTCCCCACCTCCGTCCACAAGCTTCGCGAGTTTCTGGGTTTGATTAACTTTTACCGCCCTTTCATCTCTAATTGCGCCAACATTATTCAACCCCTAACGGATTTACTTTCTTCGAAACCTACTACGACAAGATTTTCCTTCCCTGAAGCAGCTGCCTTGGCTTTACTACCTTCAAGTCTGCATTGGTTCAAGCCACCCTCTTGGTTCACAATGACCCTAACGCCCCATACAGCTTAATGGTTGATGCCTCCAATGCAGCTGTTGGTGATGTTGTCTAACAATTCCTGGATGGTACTTGAAAACCACTCGCCTTCTTTTCCAGACGTCTCAAGCCTGCTGAAAACAAATACAGTACTTTTAGCCACGAGTTACTTGCTGTTTACCTCTGTTCACGCTTTCTTATCCTTTTATCCTCCTCAGAATTTGCAGCAGTATCAACACTGATCTTCATGCCAGCCCTGTTGAACTTGTCTTTGGGACCACTCTCCAATTACCAAATGAATTTGTTGTACCTCTTCTGGATCCGACCGATTATGTTGCCACATGCCAGCACTTCAACCAATTGCTATACATTCTTCATCTCGCCCAACGTATATACCTCCACAGCTGGATACCTGTGAGCATGTTTCTCTGCTTGATGACACTGCAGATCTCCACTTAAGCCTCCGTACCAAGGACCCTTCTGTGTCCTTGAGCGCATGGACAAGTATTTTAAGGTCGACCTTAATGGCCGTCACCATACCGTCAGCATCGATCGCTTAAAAGTGGCTTACACTGACGATCATTATACTTCTATGACTCATGCACCACCGTCATCCCCATTGCCCACTCCTGATTCGGCTGCCCAGGATCGTGATCTGAAAAGTGATCTGGACGATGCATCCATTTGCCTGATCTCCTTTATCAAGTAATATCATAACCTTATCATTTCAGGAGGAATGCTTGCCTGTTATAAGTACAAACTTGTTTCTTGCCTTAGGACTTACTTAGCCTTCCTTACATTCTCTTTTGCTCGCTTTCTTTCAGGTAGCAATCTGGAGGGGGGCTAGCTGTAGTGACCCACGCAGTTAATACTAAAATATTTTGCCTTGCTCAATGCTATTCCAAATTGATGTAAATGATGTATGTGGAAATCCTTTTGTAGATATATAAAATTCCCTTTTCTTGTGAAATATATTCAGTACAAGTGGTACAGAGATGTTGTTCTCTTTTGGGGAGTTTCTGCACATTGCCGTTTTCAGTTGTTAGCTTTAAGAAGGATTCATCTTCAGCCTTCAACTAGCTGCCATGCCAGTGCAATACATTGTTCAAACGTGCTAACGTTGTTAAATAGTGTTGACAGGATAGGTGTGAAAACAATCAAGACAATCGTGCAGAGAATGGCTGTCTGGAATCTTGTTTTGAAAATTGGGCCGAAAAATCAACCACTTTATATCTGTTTCTTTGGTATCGTCCCTTGCCTATTTTGGCTCAAATTGAAACGGTGAGTAGTTTATTTCCCGTTCTAACAAACGGTGTATTTGTGTAGTAACTTTTGGCAAGGGAAATCATCCAAAACGGGCAATGAAAGAGAGGTACCAAGAGTTGTCACGAAGCAAGGCTTTGGACGCCATGTTTTCAAAATTTGCAAATTAAAGCCTTTGGTAAGGAGTCTAGAGACGGGGGTAAACAGAAGACAAATACATCGCAAGTTGACAGAGACACAGCGTAGATGGAAGGGCAAATACATCGCAAGTTGACAGAGACACAGCGTAGATGGAAGGGCCCCCCGAAAATTAAAGAGCGAATTTCTCAAAAAGCATGCCTTAAATCAAAATCGCAGATCTTATTGCAAATCTGCAAAATGCAAAGAAGTTGAAAAATGTGTTTTGAACCGAGTAGGCCGAGGTGGCTAGGAGAAGTTGCGGTCATAAGAATTGCACTTAGCAAGCCTCCCGTTTGGTCAACGCAAGGTCACGTGATTTAGCGTTTTAGTATGTGTAGATGACTACAAGGTCAAAGAGCCACAGAACAAAGTGTTTCGATTTAATCAAGTAGTTTTTGGTTGAGTGCAGTGCTGCAGTATCATGTGAATGCATACAAGATGTTTGATTTAGAATTTGTCACGTGTATGTTAATGGTTTCTTTGTTGTTGATCTGGTAACAAGTTGCAGAAGCTTACAAGGTATCAGAGAAGGCAAGGAAAAGAATAAGTGAAGGGGGTTTCGACTTCTTAAATTTAAGACTAATGATTCCGATGTAGCGAAGAGGATCGTATTAAAGGGGCAAGGCTGTGGGCATTTGTACCATTTTCCTCAAAGTTGGCAGACTTTGGCAGAACATTTTCAGATTTTCCGAAAATTTTATTGGAACATCTGTCATTTCACACAATTGTTTTCACACAGACATCACACACACACACACACACACAGACACGCACACACACACATATATATAAAGGTTATTCCAAGGACTTTGAATGTCCTTCACCAAACCTTTGTGCCGTGATGGCACGGAGGTTTGAGTTTTGGCTTTTAAGTCTG
>JANTCA010000460.1:0-12677 GCA_024741275.1 Chironex yamaguchii
CGTTATCTGCTTGCACTTTTCGGCCGAATTTCAACGCAATCATCTCTGATGCCTATTGAAGTAATCCAATATATGTTGGCCAGTGTCTATAGCGTTGTTCTGCGCCATGTTTTGAAATTCGCCAAATAATTCCCAAGTTCGCCTTCAAGCCTTTACTATAGCCTTGCGTCTTTGGAAATTTTGTGTGACCGTTATCTGCTTGCACTTTTCAGCCGAATTTTAACGCAAACATCTCTGATGCCTATTGAAGTAATCCAATATATGTTTGACAGTTTATATATCGTTGCTTTGCGCCATGTTTTGAAATTCGCCAAATAATTCCCAAGTTCGCCTTCAAGCCTTTACTATACCCTTGCCTCTTTGGTAATTTTGGGTGACCATCCTCTGCTTGCTCCTTTCGGTCTTATTTTAATGCAAAATCTCTGATGCCTAATGAAATAATCTTATTTATGTTTGTCTTTCTATATAGCGTTGTTTGCGCCATGTTTAGAAATTCACCAAAAGTTGCCCAAGTTCGCCTTTAAGGCTTTGCTATAGCCTTGCCTCTTTGGAAATTTCGTATGACCTTCATGTGCTTGCACTTTTCGGCCGAATTTTAACGCAAACATCTCTGATGCCTAATTAAATAATTTAATGTACATTTGCCTTTCTATATAGCGTTGTTTTGCGCCAAGTTTTGAAATTGGTCAAAAATAGACAAATTTCGCCTTCGAGGCTTTACTATAGCCTTGCCTCTTTGGAAATTTTGGTGACCTTCATCTGTTTGCACTTTTCGGCCCAATTTTAGCGCAAACATCTCTGATTTCTAATGAAATAATCTTATATATGTTTGTGAGTCTATACAGTGTTGTTTTGGGCCATCTTATGAAAGTCGCCAAAAGATGTCCAGTTTCACTCACAATGTGTTACAATAGTGATGCCTCTTTGGAAATTTTGGGTGACCTTTATCTGCTTGCACCTTTCGTCCGAATTTTAACGCAACCATCTCCGATGCCTGTTGAAGTAATCCAATATATGTTTGCAAGTCTATATAGCGTTGTTTTGTGCCATGTTTTGAAATTCGCCAAATTATGCCCGAGTTCGCCTTTAAGCCTTTGCTATAGCCTTGCCTCTATGGAAGTTTTGGGTGACCTTCATCTGCGTGCACTATTCGGTCTAATTATAACGCAAACATCTCTGATGCCTAATGAAGTAATCTTATACATGTTTGCCAGGATATATAGTGTATTTTTGTGCCATGTTTTAAAATTCGCCAGAAGTAATCCAATTTCGCTCTCCAGGCTGCACGATAGCCTTGCCTCTTTGGAAATTTTGGATGACCTTCATCTGCTTGCACCTTTCGGCCGAATTTTAACGCAACCATTACTGATGCCTATTAAAATAATCTAATATATGTTTTACAGTGTATATAGCGTTGTTTTGCACCATGTTTTGAAATTCGCCAAAAGTATCCCAAGTTCGCCTTTAAGGCCTTGCTATAGCCTTGCCTCTTTGGAAATTTTGGGTGACCTTTACCTGCTTGCACTTTTCGGCCGAATTTTAACGCAAGCATCTCTGATTCCTATTGAAGTAATCAAATATATGTTTGCCAGTGTATATATCGTTGCTTTGCGACATGTTTTGAAATTCGCCAAAAGTCGTGCAAGATCGCCTTCAAGCCTTTACTACAGCCTTGCCTCTTTGGAAATTTTGGGTGACCTTCCTTTGCCTGCACATTTCGGCCTAATGTTAACGTAAAATCTCTGATGCCTAATGAAATCATTTTATAAATGTTTGCCTTTCTATATAGCGTTGTTTTTTGCCATGTTTTGAAATTCGCCAGAAGTAGTCCAATTTCGCCCTCCAAGCTGCACTATAGCCTTACCGCTTTGAAAATGATCTTCATCTGCTTGCACGTTTCGGCCTCATTTTAACGCAAACATCTCTGATGCCTAATGAAATATTTTTATATATGTCTGCTAGTGTACACATTGTTGTTTTGCGCCATGTTTGGAAATTGGTCAAAAGACGTTCAATTTCGCCCTCGAGGCTTTACTCTAGGCCTTCCTCTTTGGCCGTCTTTGGTCACTTTCGGTGGTTAGTCATTTTCAGTAGAATGTTATGGCAAACATCTCTTATGCCCAATGAAACAATCTCATGTATGTCTGCCAGTGTACGGAGTGTTGTTTTGCGCCATGTTTTGAAATTGACCAAAAGTAGTCCAATTTCGCCCTCGGGAATTTGCTATAGCTCTGCCGCGTTGGAAATTTTGGTGACCTTCATCTGCTTGCACTTTTTGGCCTACTTTTAACGCAAACATCTCTTATGCTTAATAAAGCAATCTTACATATTTTTGCCATTGTACACAGTTTTGTTTTGCGCCATGTTTTAAAATTCGCCAAAAGTCGTCCAAGTGCGCTCTCGAGGCTTTACTATTAGCTTGCCTCCTTGGCCGTCCTTGGTCGCTTTCATTGGCTCGTCAATTTCAGCCTAATTTCATGGCAAACATCTCTTATGCTTAATAGAATGCTCTTATATATGTCTGCTAGTGTACACAGTGTTGTTTTGCGCCATGCTTTGAAATTGGCCAAAAGTAGTCCAATTTCGCCCACGACGCTTTAATATAGCTTTGCCGCTTTTGAAATTTGTGTGACTTTCATCTGGTTGCACTTTTCGGCCTAATTTTAACGCAAACATCTCTTATGCTTAATGAAATGCTCTTTTTTATGTTTGCCAGTGTATATAGCATTGTTTTGCACCATGGTTTGAATTTGGCCAAAAGTCGCCCACTTTCGCCTTCAAGGCATTACTATAAGCTTGCCTTCATGATAATTAGCCTTAGCATAAACTAAAAAGAATTAATTGTTTTCAGCAGCCCCAAGCATGCACTGTGCCCGTATTTACCTCTCCAGCAGTGGCCATTATTACCTTTATGGCATTGTGCATTGCTGCTAGGTAATCCTCTTTTACTGTCAAGCTGACGCTGACCAAAGTGCCGTTCCCCCTTTGCTTGTAAGTCTTTGCCTAGCTTTATACACACCCTCCTGTTTCGGGGAAGCTCCTAATTCTTTTTTGATTCCACTATTGGCGTTAAAAATGTATTCACAGGCTAAATTGTATCAAAATATGGATAACTGCTCGATATACCTTACTGTTTTTTTTAAATTGAACTGCTGAAAATAAATTTGATTTCTGCAATCTCTTTTCTAAAGCTGAGTAAAGATATATCAGTCAATACCAACTGAATCATTAGGACTTTTAGCATTCCATGTGTCTTACTCAAAACATATGGCTTAACAAGCAAGCAAACTTGACGACACGTCTGAAAATAAACTCACTCCCACCCTAATTTTTCATGACAGTTTTGAATGAATCTAAACTACCAACTTTTCAAGAGAGTGGAGATGTAAAAACACTTCCATACACCCCGTAGCTAGGCCACTGGAGAAAACCCTGATGCAATCTTATCCCAGGAACCTTGTAATTGTTGCTTATTTGTTATTTCTACGCCAACTCTGTATCAAAGAGACACTTCCGTAAAGTGCACACTAATTTTCAGAGGGAATAATGATCGCTTTAAGGGGCCTTGAATAAACCCCGTGCCTTTATTTGAGGAATGCAAAATTAGGAGCATGGTTTTGTGGCAAATCACTAACTAGCCTCGTTTTCATAACGAATCACCAACTTTGTTTAGTGTCAACTATTTAGAATGATAAGGATCGTGTAACGAGCTCGAAAATGGATAAGTTTGTGACAGCGAAGGAGAATGCAAAAGTGTCTCTTGGAAGTTTAGGGATAAAGAAACGAATCCAACTTGTTCAGCAAGATCTGTCTCTAAGGTTTAGACTTGACTTTTAAATTGGTGCTTGTGTTGGCTACATTTTATAACTGCATGATACACTTGCTTGCAATCTTAAAATAGGACCAATATATATTTATATAAATATCGTATTTTATATAATAACAGAGAATTCTTTAAGGGAAAACTGTAGTGATGTTTGATCATTGTAAACAGTCATTTTCCTGCTATTTTGATAAGGCAATGCACCCGATGATCGTAGTTGTTTGTTGATGTTGAGTGAAAAATATATATGCTTGGTTGATTTTTACAAGGTTAGCCGCGCCAGGTACGAAGGCTTGAAACGCAAGTCCCACAGTTTTTGTTTACACGAAACAGTCTCCAATTTCCAGTGTAAACAAGTGGGCGTGGCAACAGTGAGGACAGACAAAGGGAATCATAGCATCATGTAGCATTGTCTGACTTTGTTGTTGCCTTGTAGTACCTTGTGCCGGCTGCTGAGAAAAGTGGAATCAAAACTACCGTTTATATCAGTGAGGTGAACTCACGGTGGTTCTGTTCATGTATGTCATTGACCTGAACATAGGACTGGAGTGAGGAAAGAAACCCCACCAGTCATGCCTGCTATTACACCATTGGTCTCAAATGCTTATTCAGTTACAATGGCTAATGAGCTTGATAGGATTACAATTTATGCCTATCAAAATTGGCACCCAGCTGTGCCTCTTTTCTGTCAGTATTCAAATGCAGCCACAATTATTTGATATACCCAAAATTTCTCTTAAAAGTTTTTAATCTGGTCACAGACAATTTGGGAAAGTTTTTTTCCATGTTGTGTAGGAGTTGTGGTAATACAATACTAAAGGAATGGTTATTTAAATATGCACTGTTTTTAGAATGGTAGAAGACATTGACAAAAAATCATTTTGCACTGCTGGTATTTTGTTATGGGTACGAAAATCCTCTTGTAGCTCCTTCGAATGACAAAGTCTAGGTTTATACAGCTTTGTTTTTGCCCCTGATTTTTTGACTGATTCCTCACTTCATGTCCTCTGCAAGTTCCGTTTAGCTACGATTGTTTTGATTCTGTTGTTTCTACGTAATTTGATGCTGTCATTGAGGGACCTGTCAGACTTAAATTAGATGATGACTACTTACTCATGTCAATAGATGATAGTTTATATTGTTGTCTTGGTATTTGGATGAATTTATACTATTTTAATACCTTTTGTCATTATACCTATATAATGTAGTTTGAAGTCTATATCAGAAAAGGCAAAGCGAGAAGCAAAGACAGTTAACAAAAAAGCAAGGTAAATTCTTAGCATGTTTTGTAATTTCATCATACATTCAGAATATCAATTTATTCAGCTAAGCTTTTTGGTATTCAAGTATGAGTATCAAGAGGATAATGTGCTATATCACTTGTTATTACAACTAAAGTTTCATAGATGTATTGAGTTAATATTGTTGAAGGTATTCTCCATTTCTCTCATTTTAAGGGGATGTGCATAAAATTGTCTTCTTCAAATGACTTTCAGCTCTAACCATTATAGCTAACTACATTGGAACTCCGTTTTCATTTAAAATAAGAATGTCAGAAGGTGCTCATGCAGCATCATTGTGAGATATTGTCATCTCAACGACTTTAGAACCCTCAAGACAAATATTTTACTATGTTGTGACATACTTCAGAATAACGTATTACTTGCCATGTTTTGTTGCATATTTCTGTTTTCAAGTTCCCATAATGTTTGGGTGTCATTGTTAAATGTCATAAAGTTTAAGTTTACAGCTCATCAAATGAACAACTTTAAACATCTATGACTTCCATGGAGTCAGTAAAGACTAGGATTATAAAGAAAGGTATATAGTTGTTGCATGTTTTTAATGTTCTGTGAAACACATTGTTCGTTGATAGGTTGAACTCTTACTTGCTTCTGTGAATCTATAGGTTCTGTTTTTAAGATCACTCCCATTGTGGTGCTTACGAAGTATTCCGGGCATCCCATTGCATCAGCAGTTCCGAAACAAAGATACAAGAGCTTTCCATATGAATCAAAAGACCATTGCCAACCCATGTCAGAGAAACCGCCTCGGATGGCTTGGACTCGTTGCTAGAATGAAACCTGACTGAATCTGCCACCTAGTGTGGCAGAAGCATTTGCCCACACACTGGAAGTGCAGATGCAGTGCCCCCAAGAAGACCTGGGCCACCCTTACTCAGTATGACCTAGAACATTCCCCCAGTGCACCCTGACCGGGACTTCATCAATTATACGGAGCCATGAACTGGACAAATCACTATATTGAAATCATCTGTGACCTGGCGAGCGACCAAGAGCAGTGGAGACGACTGACACTGGGGCAGTCCTCGACGTATGGTCAACCTGGTCATTGCGTTCAAAGGACTTAAGTGTAGGTGCAAATACCCCCATTGAGCATTTATTGTTTTTTTCTAATCACAGGAAGGTCCTTGCTGTTGAAGACAGTGGCCAAGTACGGTATGAACAGTAGCAAAACTACGTTTGTTTTTTGAGACGTAATTAACATTGTTATCATGTTCCAACATAATTTTTCAAGATGCATGTGTTACGAATTTTGATTTTGATAACGGTTACACATCAGTACATAAATTTCCATATTTCTGTACTTTTTGCTGCATTTGTATACAAGATGTCCTAAGGTGCATGCATGCATGGTAAAGTTTAACAATAGTAATAAAAAATCCAACCAAAAAGACAAAAACACAATATCGGTCATCATAGTGAATGTATTAAGTGTGTTTTACTACACAGAAATTACGGTATGAGTATGACTATCAGGGCATCGAACTCAGGGCTCACAACTGCAAATCTGATGCCTTCCTACTGAGCTAAACACCACATTTTGGTAATGAAACCTTCGCAGTGCTATTTTTGATATTTGATAGTGATATCTTCATGACTAGCAAGGAAATCATTGTGGGGAAAACCACTGTTGTTTGAATAATAGTGTTGGCTTGGTGGAGGTTTGTACTTTTGGAGTGCTTCCAATTTCTTATTTTATTGTTTGACTTGATAATCCACCAAAAGGTGGTGTTAAATACAAAGAAAAATGTAACTCCATGAAGGATGTCGTGGTTGTGGAGTGTCGTTTAGAATTGATACAACATGAGGTACTTTACTCGTTGTATTTCTGATGATAAGAAGGAAAAAACATCAACAATTTAATCTCAATGTTTATTGCCCATTCTGTTTTAGAGATGATCAGGTATTCAACTGTAATTTGGATGTTGGACACGATCTCTGTAAAAAGTAATGTGTTATTCCTAATATGGTTGTTTATATGTGAACATTGGCTTGTTATATTTTTTTATCATAGCTTTGGTATATTGTAATGCATAACCAGGTGCTAATATAATTTGCCTGATGTTTGATCATAATTGTTTAACAAATTAAGCTGTTATTTTTATATATGCACCCAACTTTTATCAGAATCGTTGATTTTCCACGGCACTTTCAGGGGCATTCTCCGGAAATTGTAAAAAGTTAGCCTGAGACTGAGGACTCCTTCGAAATTATCTTTTTTTCTTAATTAATGATCTGCCCGACAATAAAATTGCCATCAACTATGCAACGACCTCGGGGGAAAGTTTTCTTCAGCTGAGCGTTGAATTATTTCTAACTTTAAGAATGTTAGTTGACTCCTGATGTTTAATCCCATTGCCTCAACAGCTTCTCTATCCCTCTGTTCAGAAATACCAAGCTGCATTTTGCATGTAGCTCATTTGATTGAGCTGCATTTTGCATTTAGCTCATTTGATTGAGTTGCACTTTGCATGTACCTCATTTGATTGAGCTGCATTTTGCATGCAGCTCAGTCAAATAGTTGAATTTAAATCAAAAGCTATATTATGTTTTCAATTTGTTTCCCTTTGTTTGTATGGACTTAGTCAGGGTAGTGATTGGTTAAGGAATAGTCAGATAAATTTCTTACATAAACAAGACATGGATCAGCATATTGAAATTTTTGAGGATACATACTTACATATATACATAATGAAGAAACAATTCCTTGTTGTTTTCAAATGTTGTGGGCAAGGAAAAATTGTGCTTGTTAATGCACATGTCAGGGAGGCATTTAATTGAGTTGTTTTGCAGCACTTAGGTCACTTGCTGATTAATAAGAATGTCTGGATAGAAGATACCGAGGATGACTGTCAGCTAATTGCAGCTAAGAGTTGCCTTTGAATTTTGTTTTGCAAGACACTAAGCATGAATGAATTATCAATCACACACAACATCAAGTTTAAATAGGATTAAAATATTTGCTTATCATCCATCTAGTACTCATACTATGTTAAAGATGCCTCTATCATGGGCTAGCATTGTTTAGAGCATGCGAGGTTGAGTGAGTGAACACTGACACTGGTGACCTCAATGTTTGCTGAATTATCAGCTCTTAAAGGTTTCTGCTCAATATTTCTTCAAAATGCTTCTTCATGTATTTTGAAATAACATCCTGCAGTTAAATTAAATCTATGTTAAAGCTTTTAAAATTACTGACATGTTTTTCTTCTTTGGTCCTACTTTTCCTTGGTAATACACAAAGTCATGTTCACTAACTGCAGTGAGTTGTATCAGGAGAAAACATCTGGTTAACCCCACTGTAGAGAGTGATTGGTCTAATAAAATACAATGTAGATACAACTTTTTTATAGGCTCTTTAACAAGCATGATCGCCTGACCATACACAATAGCTTTACTTGGATTATCTGAAGATTTTCTGCTTTTGATAGGAAGTATCTCACCTTTATTGCCATGTTGCTCAAGAATGTCTATTGCTTTCTGCTCTCCTTAGGTTCCAAAGTAATTGGATTAACATACACAAGGCATCAGTGGAAAATGCTCAAAGAGCACAGGTAGCAGAGACCATCAAACTTTATATGGTAAAAGTGGCATCAGCCATGTGTGGATGCAAAAATTAAGTTCAGATCTTACAGGTTTAATTATGTTAGGCAGATAAATGAAAATACAGGTAAACATATGTTTACGCCTATGTAGAACTTGCCAGCTAGCAGGCCAGTGGAGCAACAGAGGGTTTAATGTTTCGATAAACTGATTTTTGGACCAATTATTTGACACATAGATAACTTTGCATCATAACAATAGAGAGCCAGACATATTTACAATTCATGGGGTATTGGTATGAGGTAACGAATAGGTATGTGCATCACACAACCAGACATGACTGCACAAAAGTACTTTTAGAAGGCAATAATATGCATCTGACATGTTTTACTCTGTTAAGGGTATACCAGGGTCAAAGCAGTCTGTCAAGATGAACTCATGAACGAAGGTTTTAATGCAAACTAACAAAGCCTGTTCTTTTTGTTTCAGTTACTCAGACATTTTATCATCTCACTGTGTTGTGGCCTACAGGTCATATATTTCACATTTGACAGAGAAACAAATTTTTCGAAAAAATTTAGGTATACTCATCGTATTTTAATATCACCTCTTTAGAAGTTTTCAGTAAAGGATGCATGTTTTCTTATGACTCATTTGTAGTTATATTTGTATGTAGAGTTGATTTTTGTATCCTTCTGCCTTTCTTTCTCACACATAGAATGTTGATGAGGTCATTCTTAGCATCTTGAAGTCATGGCAGAAGTGGGATGCTGATGTTATAGAGCTGCACACTAATTTAATAACACTGCCAGATATCCTTACTAAAGTGGAAATTGCTAACTCAGAGATACGTGAGTCGCTGCCCTTAAACACTAAGATTTTTGGTGAAACAAGTTATGGTTTTCAGTGATTCAGATCAAAAAGTACTTGAACATTCAGAAAACATCTGTTAAAAAACCCCAGCCCCTCTGAATAGTAGTAGACGTGGATTACTTTTCCACTGGTGAAAAATTGAAGCTTCTTTTCTGCGTATTTCTAAAGCATTATGCTCCTACCTTCAGTGGCATAGTGTCAAGCTATGCAAGGCATTAGATGAATACCCAGGGATTTTAGGGAAATCATATTTTGCAATTATAAAGCTATTTGTCTCAAAAAATGTTTACTCATAAATCATAAATTTTAAATTTCAAATTTCTTCAAATCTTCTGCAATTTATTTTAATTTTTTCCAATATTTTCCATTAGCTTCTGTCACAAGTCAGCTATTAAAATTTGTGTTTGCAAAGAATTTTCCTTGATTGAAATATGAAAGTAATTCTGCAAAGAAGAAGGCCATTGCCATTTCCTTTTGATATGCATCAATGTCGTGAAATAAATGGTGAATCCTTCCTGCTCATCGTGCAAGTGAAACAATGGAAAAATAATCTGAAAATTTTAAGCTTTCAGCCTCGTAATAGGCTACTGAGCAGTCTTGTTTGGGGCAATAAGTTAATTATGACAACTCAAACTTCACATGCCTTCTTTCTTCACTCTGCATTTTTTTGCACACAGGTTGTTCAAAGCTAATTCAAACTAGCCTTGTTGATTTGCAGGGACTTTCCTGTTCCTGTTGATTGTGTCTGATCAACTTCCAAGCCAGTTTTTCATTGCAAGCCTGGCAATGTTGTAGCATCAGGGCATTCAGCGTATTCAAAAAATAACCTGTAATTTTTGACAGTAAAAACTTCAGATCATGAACCAAATTAGAATTTCTGCTATTAAAAGAGAAACCAGTCTCTGCTGCATTTTATGATAAAAAAGTTTGCAACCATATTCCTTATAATTATATCTTTTCAAACACATACCAAGCAAGCCTGAGACTCAGTTTACAGATATTCATTTACTAAATAACTTGAATCTAACTGTGTTCCTTGTGAGACAGGAATAAGCTGAGAGAAATTTGAGGCTGCTGAAAAACCGTTCCCTTTTGAATAGGGATATGTCATGAATATGTAGCAAATCTTGTCCATCTTGATGACATCAAGCAAGAGTAACGTGTAAGAATGTAGTAACAGATTATTAAAATTAGTACAGAAAATTTGCAATATGAAATTAAAATTATGCCCTCTATAAACAGTTCAAAGTCCTGCCACCTTTAGCTGCAATACCCCAGTCCATAGCCGCAGGCCCCAAACTTATCCTAGCCTCTTCCACCCCCACACCCCAGAGAATACCCACTAATAAAAGTCACGCTACGGCACTGCCTGTCTTTGGTTCCGATAATTTATTACATTTCTCGAGAGTGGGGAATGTAACTGGGGTGCTGTAGGTATTGTTGTCAAGGACCCTGCTACATTGGAACCATTCCTCTGATAACTTAGGCTCACTTTGGTCGACCTTTCAATTCTTCTGTTGTTATTCAAACCTAAACGTTTACACCTTACACTTTTTATTTGCTGTGGTTTGTTTGATATGACTATAAGTCAATATTCTAAATGAGCTGCCTAGTTACAGAACAAATTCATATTTCAACTTTGTTTCACTTTTTAAGCAAAACAATTGATTTTACATTCCAATCCCATCTATGTAATACATTTTCTGTTCAATGTATACTTGTAGAATCTCTTGGCAATCAGATAAGAAAACTAGAACTAATGATGGTTGAATATGAGGATCTGTTTCATCGTACTGAATTAGCAAAGAAAAAGACAGAGGAAACCGTCATGCTTAGTCATCTTACAGAACAACGACAGTAAGTATTACCTTGTTTGTGTAAATAGACTTGTAGACATTTAAAAATTTAAACAGATTGAAAAATTTTTTGTGGTACAAAACTTGAAAATCGCCGTGAAAATTTGCAACATTGCGCTAAAAACATACTTAAGAGCTTTTTTCAACTGACACTTTTCAGAGTTTTGATTCGTCAGTAGTATATGTATTTGGCAACCTTTGTTTTTTTCTCCTTCCTTGTTTATGATTGGCTAGTTTCGATACAGGTTTAGTATAAAAAAGGTTGCCTTAAACATATACTCTCCTTTCTAACCAATCATACTCCGGAGAGTGTCAGTCGAAAAAAGCTTTTAAGTATGTTTTTAGCACAAAGAGGCAAATTTTCAGGCGATTTACATATTGAAATCTGAAAATACTGGTTATTGATCACTAAGAGAAAGAACATAAGCTGATGCCTTTTTATAAAATGCCTTGTATATGACACTGATGTTAGTAGATTAAATAAATGTAACAGTTTGCTTGTCGTTTTACTTCTAATCATCATTACTGAAATATTTGCTAATATTTTCTCCTTTACATGCTTTTAGTATGACGTATCAAAAGAGAAAAGGTATGCTATTAGCCTCTGTTAATGTATAAACTTTTAGGTTCTGTTTATATGGATTAGCCTGGGCTACCGCAGATGATTTTCCAAGCTGACATATCGGCGTTTATATGGTATCGCAAATAGTCTCACCCAGGCTAACTTATTTTACTCTGCCGATATATCTCATGTAAACGCAACCAAGAATAGCCTCACTTCGCCGACACAAAACTGCAGATACTGCGCAATTGCAGACCATGTATAAATATAGATATTTATTTGTGCCTGTTATATGGTTTTACTTTTCAGTCGCGCAGTATCATAGGGAGGCTGTTTATTGTCGGTGCAACAGTGTTAGCACATCCTACCAGGAACCACTGTCACTGATGGACTATTTCTGTAAGATTGAAAGAACTTCAGGTTGAACAATCTTTCTGTCGTACAAAACTTGAAAATCGCCTTGAAAATTTGCGACATTGTGCTAAAATCATACTTAAAAGCTTTTTTCGTCTGACAGCCATCAGAGTATGAAACGTCAGAAAGGAAAGAATATGTATATGGCAACCTATTTATACGAAACATGTAGCGAAACTAGCAAATCATGAACAAGGAAACAAAGAAAGAGAAAATGAAGAAACGAAACATTATTGAAAGAGTCCAAGTGAAAAAACGAACTCTTTCTGCCTACAGAGTACTGGTTTTCTTGTTTTAATGTA
>JANTCA010000461.1:0-12675 GCA_024741275.1 Chironex yamaguchii
ACGGTAGTACACTATCGTTGAACAGTGCTCAATACGTCAAAACACGTAGAGCGTATTAGAGAAGAAACACTATTAGACGACAAACGGTAAATTCGTTACTCGTAGTTTCACGTCGCGATGGACGATCTTCAAACTAATATATATAAATAACACATATAACGAATTAAGGAATTTTTCCTTACCCACCGCTGGGTTCCGTCTTGTAATACGAAGGACTTTGAATGTCCATCAACATATCTTTATGCCATGATGACACATCACTGCTGCAGAGCCATCATGTTGAGTGCATGTGTTACCAAAACATACACCCTATTTCACAGTTAATCAGCTCCTGACAAATCAAGAGACAAGAGCGATGAAGATCTCGATGGAATTACAACTCAACCTAAGGCCATGGGCCATTGAACAGTGTTAAAAATTTAACAGCCATTACCGGAAGCAGGACGAATCTGTAGCAGATTTTGTCGCAGAACTTTAGTCTCTATCAGAATATTGTGATTTTGCAGCTGGCACGCTCAAAGACATGATAAGGCATAGATTGGTATGTGGGATCAGTGATGCTCGTATGTTGTCTGAGAAAACATTGGATTTTAAAAAATCCCTGAAAATAGCCCAAAGTTTGCAGTTAGCCTCAAATGACACCCAAAACTTGCAGAAAGGGTTAGGGAGTTCTGTCTCACATCTTGCTCTCGAAATGTGTTTGATGGGAAGAGCGGTACCAAAGTCAAAAAAAAGACTTTTGCTAAACCCAGTAAGCCGTGCTATAGGTGTGGTGGCCTCCATAATCCTGACACTTGTAGTTGCAAAAGTGCGGAATGTTATTTTGCCACAAACAAGGCCATATCTCTAAGGTCTGTCAAGCCAAAAAGAGATCTTAGAAAGGAAAAGGGACAGTCATGGTGCAAAAACTAAACCCAAATCAGTGAAATGTAAAGCAAAGTGATATCTAAGAACGCAACGATTTACTTGGTAAAGAGGCTGACGACATGTTCAGAGTGGGTCTAATGCAATCATGTCCATACAAAACTACAAATACTGTTAATGCTCAACCTGTGCAGCTGTGACTATCATGAACGAACAGTCCTTCAGTACCACATGAACCAAAAGTCAAAAATCACAACTGCAAGCATCAAATGCAGTGCTATGCACTTACACAGGGAATCACATTCTAGTCCTGGGCTCTGCTACAGCTCATGTAGAGTACCAAAGGCAGCAAGCTGACCTCTCATTATTGATCGTAAAGGGAAATGGGCAAAATTTATTGAGCCGCAGCTGCCTTACACACATCAGATTGAAGTGGAAGGAAATTTGTGTTAATTTTGTGGGTGTGGGTATCCAACATCAGTACATGAAAAGGTTTAAGGGTGAAATTGGGACTGTTAAAGGAGTTCAAGGCAGTATTCACATTAACCCTGATCTTCAGCGTTGTTTCGTCAAACCAAGGTCCCTGCCATATTCAATAGAGGACAAAGTGGACAAAGAGTTAGACTACTTTTTCTTGGGATTATAGAGCCTGTGGAATTCTCAGAGTGGGCAGCACCCATAGTTCCTGTGCTGAAGTCAAATGGTGATGTATGTCTTTACGGGAACTACAGTCAACCAGGAAACCAAACTGGACAGCTACCCCATACCCAGAATCGAAGATTTATATTCGACTCTAACTGCTGCTAAAACATTTTCCAAACTTGACTTGAGTAATGCATTTTGGCAGGTGGAGTCCAATCCAGAGTCACACAAATATGTCACTGTTGATACCCACGACGTTTTATTTGCTTTCACACGTCTTGCATTTAGTGCCTCATTGAGTCCAGGGATATTTTAGAGAGGGATTGACACTCTTTTACAAGTCATTCCTAATGCTTGTAGGTATCTTAATTATATACCCATCACTGGGAAATATGAGCAGGCTCATGCAGAGAATCAGAAGAAAGTACTCCAGAGGCTCTCAGATGCAGGTATGCATCTTTAAAAGGACAAATGAGTATTTTGTGCTCCAGACGTCATCTATCTTGGGCATAAGCTAGACTGCATGTGATCTCCTAGTAGAGGACTAGGTCCAAGCAATTAAGGGTGCATCTGTCCCCACAAATATCACAGCTCTTCACTGCTATTTTGGGATGCCAAATTACTACAGGAGGTTTCCGCCAAATCTTGCTACATTATTGGAGCCCCTAAACACACTTATGCTTAAGGATGCTAAATTCATGTGGGGCCCGAAATAAGCAAAATCACTCAGATTTTCAACCGTATAGGTTCAGGAGTAGTTAGCTTAGCGTTGAGAATAAATGAATGAATGGAATGGGAGTCATGTGTAGTCATTCCACGACAAGGGAGGAAACGAGTGATTGAAATTCTACGTTATGGTCACTCCAGAATTGTCTGCATGAAAACGTTTACTTGAAACTATGTCTGGTGGCCAAAACTAGACTCTGGTTTGGAAAGCAAAGTCAGGGGGTGCTATGTGTGTCAAACTCATCACAATTTCAAGTTATCACCTGTAGCTCCACTACATCCATGGGAGTACCAAAAACGAACTCTTGTTCGAATACATTTTTACAATGCTGGTTTATTTGAGGGCAAAATGATTCTCATTATTGTGGCTGCATACAGCAAATGAATAGAAGGACATGTGACATCATCTTTAACAGCTGCTGTGGCAGTTGAAAAACTGAGAATGGCATTTGTAACTTTGGATTGCCATCAATCTTGGTGTCAGATAATGAAACATGTTTCACAAGCAAGGTGTTTCAGAAGTTTCTGAAACATAATGGAATACAACACATTACTATAGCTCCCTACCATCCGTCATCCAATGGGTTGGTAGAGAGGGGAGTGCAGACTATCAAAGAGGGCATAAAAAATATTCAGAAAGGTGAACGGTATGGATTGGTTGTTTTCCTTTGTGTTTCCCTCTTGATATATTACATTAATTAGCGACCAGGCTATTACATTATACAACATAATATTTTATATAGAGAAATATATATATTGCAACTTACATATTTAAATAATTAACGCATTACATTAATTTAGTTAAACGTTCTATAAGCTGGACACTAAAACAACGTACACACAGTATAAAGTTCTACTGTATCAGTAAAGAATGACATCTTCCAGAGCAATTCTTATCTTATATTTTTGATTTTGCCTCCAAACGATGCTATCTTGTGTCAATTATTAAGTTTCGACTCCACGAGGACCCCTGCCGGTAAACTATTAGGGCTAATTTAGGCAACAACCAATTAACAACAAAGACAAATAATGCCAATACACAGTAAAAATGTTCTACATTCTTGATGGAAAATTGGAGCTCAAGAAAGTTTATTCTCTATTTGTTGTTTCATTCTACAATTTATTGTAAAAGCCGAACTCCTAACTGATGGCAGACTGAGCAGTCAACCCGATTAAACCAGACCAAAGCCAAATGCACTGCTTTAAATTACGGATTGGATCACATTTGGAAGCATATTGGAATTGGGCACTTTAAATCTCTATCAGCTTGAAAATAAAAGCGTCAAATTGGTTTATCTGTTTAAAATGTTTGGATTCTTGCAAGTGGCTTCTACCTTAAGAACCTCTTTCTAGTATACTCCTTATCAAATTAAGTTGATTTTTACACTAGGCTTAAGGAATTTAGTTAGAAGTTAGCCTAAGGAAAAAATATATTTCTTTAACTTACTCTTACAAATGGCAGTCTTATCCACTACACCACGGTGGCTACCTTAATAAAAAATTCCCAGTGACAGCATTGAACAAATTTTCAAGTTCATCTTAATCTTAAACACTTTTCCTTAGTGTATAGGGGAAGGTAAAGTGCTCTTAGTATCTCAAATATTTGCTGTATTTTAGTCAAAAACAACGTGGACCCTGCAAAGGTACAAAGTTGATTAAACGTATTCAATCGAGTACTAGTCAGCAAATTAACTGCCTTTTATGTATGGGCTAGGAAATTTTTAAGGAAATGAGCTCTTTTTAAGGCAAGAGAGCGTGAACAGTGCTTGCAGAATAGATGACGAAGATATTTTCCCGATTTCCTGGTTTGCTGCTTGGGATGATTTTTGATTTTTTCCAGTTGGAAGGGATTTGGAGGTGGAGATGGAGAGGTTGAAAAGAATGGTGAGGTAGTTTAGTCCATAATTGCCAAGACGTTTGAGGTGGAAGATGGTCAGGTCATCTGGGCCAAATGCTTTCGAGGGAGGAGATGTGCAGCGGGTTAGACAGGGGTAGTTTCTTGATATCTCTAGTTATTTTTCTGGATTCTCTGTTGGAAGTGTGGGGGTGGAGATTGAAGCTGATGGCAGAATGACATCAGGGGATGATGGATTACCATTTGAGGGGAGTCGGGTTGTGGTGTCGTTGTTTAAGATAACATGATTCGAATTGTTGATTTTATCTAAGAGGTGGATGCCGTTGGCATCAGTGATAATGGCTGAATACCAGACGGGGCTGTGGGAATTGGCGTCATTCAGGATGAGGCTGTCTTGTATGTTGAGAAGGGTTGGGTGTCTGGGAGGTAGTTTGGAGTGAAACAGCTGCGTAAAGGGGGGATGTAGAAGTTGGCTATTGAAATTTTGGAGTTGTTGAGCTGAATTATGACTGCATGTATTTCTACATGACAGCCCGTTTTTTGTAGTCCAAGTGGTTTGAAGGTGAGGATTTCGTGTACGTAGAGACCGAAGCCACCACCGCCATCAGTGGATGCTCTGTCTTGGTGGATGAGAGTGTAGAGCAAGCTTTGACATAAAATAATGGATTCAAGAGAACAGGAAAGGTAAAAACTGTGAGAATTTTTAAAGAAGCTGTAGCAGCAAAGATGATTTTGAACAGAGGAAACAGAAGAGGCAGAGTGAGAAAGCAGTTAGACGAGATGAAATCAGTGTAGAGCTAGGAAAAAGCATAGATAAATTAAGAACTAGGAAACTGGCCGCAGTGATTGTTGAGATCTGGAAAAGCTTAGGAGCTTCTGTGACATTAATATCGTCGTAGGTTGAATTTTTTCATCTGTATTTAGTTCGCTTTGAAAAGTTTAGTTCGATTTCTCTGCGAATGTAAAAAAATGTTCACTTAATTGTTGTATAGATGTTATTGCTTGATTTCTTTGATTACTTGTGTTAATTCTGCCACTTTCTGATAGTTATTGTTAATAAGAATGTTTCGTGATGGGGATCTCTAGGCTACAGAGAAGCTTTCATCAAAGATAGAAATAATACAAGCGATGTGGTAAAAGCTATATTGACATTTGCAAAGGTCAGAGCACAGATTTAATTCAGACCTTAAATATGGAAAAAAGTAGTATCGTTGTGAAGACGTTTGTGGAGCTAGGAATTCTGTTTTGAGCAAAAATGAATTCGACTATTGTGCGAGTCTTCATCGAGATCGTCCTGAGGCTCCTCTCTCGGATAAATCGGAAAAGTTGTGCTTTTTGCTACAAAAATAATGCAAACAGACGTGATTAGTTTTTTCGTGTGTTGTAACTTATTTCATCATGTATCTTAATAATATACTTAGCTTCTTAAGATTTTAAAATTTTATTATCTTGTCTTACAAATGACAAGTACAGTACTTTTTACTTTTCTGTGGAAAGTAAGAGCTTCATTTGTATAAAGACTGGAGTCATTCTGGAAAAATTAGTGTGGTATTCGACATTAGTGCTCCTAAAATGCCTAATATCACTTCTTATCTCTACTGAAACAAGCCAGAAAAATTTTCACCGACCAATATAATGAGTCGATAAGTATAAAGACGGGCGTGCCTCAAAGATGCATGCTCTCACGATACCTGTTCACAAGTTCAGAAATCAGTAATAATGCGGCCCTTTATCTGCATTTGACTACTTACGCTATACTAGTAACGATAATTTTTCCTCGTTTGTCAAAGCAAAACGTGACTCACGTGGCTATTAACAAATGACATCTTGATTAAGATTCTCATTCTGTCAACTTACTAAAATTCCCTTTCCTTTTGTTTTAACTAATAATATTGTTAAACCTCATGTACTGTTAACACATAGGAATTCTTTGATTTCCTCATTATCACTCTCTATTGATTTATTTTCAGCCTTTGATGTCGTTGCAATTTAAATAAACTGACAGTTAAACAAACAATTTGATGGCTAATAATCGCAGATGACAAATACCCAACAGAATCTACAAGTTTTGCTTTCTAATATCTTTCTAATTAAGAAGTTTCTTGTTTATCTCATTTGTAAGCTTTATAATGGTGTAATTCATGCATATGTTGATTTTATGATGAGCAAAATTAAAATAAACATGCGAACACCGAAGCTCGTGTATTATGACTGCAAATCGGACACTTTAAACGCATAGGAGGAAATTTCGAAAGATTCTTAAGTCCTAAGACCAATGTTCAAAGCCCAGTGGTCACAATTACTACTTCACTTTTCTTCTTGTCAAGAGTACCATGTTTTCTTCAATCTTGTAAACCTTTGCGCAGCGTCAAAGATCAAGCTTTAAGCAAACCTTTTGCCAATTTTCTCCTTGACCGGGAGAAAACATCCTTTTTATATTTTACACACAAACACATAGTCACATACTAGTACTTGGATACTTTGCATGGTAATATTTAACATTAGTCTTGTGTCTGTATTTCGGCTTGTCGTTAAAAGCAATGATTTGAACTCATTTTGCCGATATCCGAAGTGGTTTGCCACAAAATTCGGCAAAACTTAGGAAAAGATCAACCCGAGAAAAAGTGAGGGCAGCCATGAAGGCAGTAAATTACATGCTAAAGTGAATCAAGGTCATGGTTTTTACTATTAGAAGTCTTCTACATTTTCATCATTTAAATCGATTTGTAGACATAATTGCATAGTCTATTCTAAGTATGATCCTTACTGAACTTGGATTTGAAATTTTCTAAGGAATATTTTATAATTACACTCCTTTGTTGACAATTTTTGCTTAAATCTTTCCTCTTATTATTTATAAAATATGTCGAATAAATCATCGCTCATGCGTAAATAACTTACAAAGCACACAAAGAAATGCAAAAACGATTTATGGGAAGCTCTCCCTGTTCGTAGTTGTTCGTAGTAATTGTTGTGATTGTTGCTGAATGGTGAACTCTGTCGGTTCCAGTCCCCCATGTCAAATCCCGTCAAAGGCTGCAAAATCAAAACACTGTAGTCCATAAAACCACATGTACGCAGAGAATATAGGTACGAGTTTTTTTTACTATATGATCAACAGGTTTTGGATGACAGGGAGAATCAGATATCTGTACCCGCATGTTTGATTTGGGATGCCCAAGAACGGTCTTAAGAGTTCTTGGTAACGGACCCAACTGAAGTTGTAAGTAATGTCATTCCTTTACAGGGAGTAAGGCAATGCTTTATGTAAGTTGTTCTAAGTTTACAGAATGAATAGTATCTTTTACGTCATTGATTGACGATGTGCAGATGTGATTGTACCAAAATGAAGTTTCACGAAATTCGGGGGAGTAATTTGCGGTTCTCCAATGATATGACGGTGGCAAATCGGGCAAAAAGTTTTGCTAATGCCATAGCGTTCAGTTCCCGTCCATTGGAGCCTAACGAGACGTTCCTATTTGAAATCCAGCTGCAAGAGAGGGGATGGGCAGGACACGTAAGATGTGGCGTTACACTGCATAACCCAAATGCCCTGGAGCTCCCTCAGTATCTTTTACCCGACTTTGCACAGCTCGGTAACTCGTGGGTGTTTGCAATTAAACCATCAAGGGACATGCCTTTTGGCGATGATTTTAATACAGTGCCTTGTGTAGCTAAACAAGGTGACGAAGTTATTCCAAGATGCGAAGGAAAATGCTGTCAGGTTAATTCAAAGTTATTATCACCACCAAATATGCTACAGACCCCGTCCCCAACAGATATTGGAAGTCGAATTGGCATGTACGTTACAGATCATGGTGAACTCTATTTTGTTATCAATGGTATCCATTTTGGACCATGCGCAGAGAAGGTTCCAGTATGGACGAATCGTTTATACGCAGTTGTGGACCTGTATGGGGTAACCAAGCAAGTTCGCATCATGCAGGCTGCAGGTAAGAGTGTTCTCAAATCTGATAAGCTTCGCTTGAAATGTGTGCAGTTCCTAGTTGTTTGCAGCTTACGACTATCAACTATAAGTAGAATTGGAAGGAATCAACAACATTTTTGTTGGTAGAATTGAAGTCTATGATCCTGGCTTTGAGAATTATTTTTGGCCAATTTGTTCTCATTAATTTGGCTGACAATATGTTATTGTTTAGAATTTATGCATTTCATCAAAACTTAAAAATCTGTTGGAAGTCCCTTTTACAAGTAATTTGTAATTGGCTTCATGAATCCTAGATATAGAATAAGGAGAGAAACATAAAGCCAATAATGTGCAATGTAATTGTTTTATTTAACAATTGCAATATTGTGGATCTCATAATTAGATTTACATTTACTTTAATATTCATGCAGAAATGCAATCCCTTATTTGTGATTAAGTAAGCATTTTATTAATGACTTCACTATAGCATGAATCACTTTTCAAACATTAGCCCTGAAGGGTTTTAGAGTAAGCTTAAAGTGTAATAAACACAGAACTAGTAATTGGCTTATAAGTTGCAGACAAGTGGAAATTCTTTTGTAAGATCAACCAATGATGTAAATCTTTACAAAATGGATTCCACCATTTTGT
Source organism: Chironex yamaguchii (assembly GCA_024741275.1). Classification (NCBI taxonomy): domain Eukaryota; kingdom Metazoa; phylum Cnidaria; class Cubozoa; order Chirodropida; family Chirodropidae; genus Chironex; species Chironex yamaguchii. The sequence goes on from JANTCA010000461.1 coordinate 8,667, forward strand.
AAAAAGTCACCAAAGGGAAATCTTTATAAGCATAGGAAAGCTATGGTTATAAACCAGTATAAAGTCAAATGAGAAGCTATTCTGTTTATTTGGCTAGATCATGGACAAACAGTAATAACTACTAAAATCTGCCACTTGTAAGCACATTTGATACTAATTAGGATTTATATATCAGAACATTTAAAGGGTTGAGTATTAATACCGATTGCTGACCATTTATTTAAGTAGTTTAGCTCAGCAGACAAAACATTAGATTCACAATTGGGATACTCTGGGTTATAAAAGCAGCTGCTGCAAGTAGTTTTGCTTCTGCTTTTAATCACAGGACAGTCCCATTTATTTTAAGTTTGCAATTTTTAAAATTGAGACTTCCTGATTGTCTCAAAATTTAATACTGTGTAAGTATACACAAGGTAGGTAGTTCCAAAGAGTATTTGTTGTTTTTTGGCTCAAAATCCCTTGAATAACTGACAATGTCCATATTTAAAACTGTTCAGTCCATACATTAAGGAAGCCATCCTGAAGATTGGTAGTTCTTTTCATGTAAAAGATTTTGTGGCCTTGATATGAAGGCAGAAATGACTAAATGAATCTCTATAATGATGATGATTACAAGTATGTAATTTAGTTAAGGCACCATTCTGTTAAGTGTAGAATATTTCATCTGTTGTCTCAATGCCTTACTTGTGTTTTGTTGTTTAAAACAACTAGGTATGTCATTTTGTTATCAATGTTGCTCAAAGTGAGATACTGAAAGTATTTTTTTAAATCTATTCCTCTCTACAGTACCTCGTCTGGAAACTCTGTGCAAAGGAGTTCTGAAGGAGCAACTGTCAGATGTAGCAATTAGTCAATTACCATTGCCCAAGCCTTTGAAGCAAGCATTGACTAAGTTATAACATCAGACACTTGTATATCATGCAGTGCCCTTAGATATATACTGTGGATAAATCAAGACCACTTTGTTAGGACATTAATTTGTCAACTTGTAAAGATGTATGTCAAAGTAGACTTATTATTGTAATTGTTTTATCTGCAAATGCTTGATTCTTTTTTATTTTTAAGTACTTTATTTTAACATGTTTGAAATCAATTTTGTCACTGCTATAACTGTAAGACAAAAAAGTACTTAAGTATTGATCAGTGGGTAGTGTAAATTGTTCCGTCCTGTGTGTCACCCATTTTTACTCGCAATGTTAAATTAGTTCAGCTCAGTCTAGAGGTGAAAACAGAACATTAGCATTGTAACAAATAGACACATACACTAGAACGAACATCCGCTTTATGTGTTAATTGAGAATTGTTCTCTTTTAAAAGTAAATTTAATGTGTATTGGATATTTCAAGTTACTCTTATTTATTCAGCAAGTTCCAACTCTGTTTTATGTATTGTTTGTTTTAACATTTCATGAAGCAGTGGTGTAAGATGTACTTGAGATATATCATTGATCTAGCAATGCACATACATAGCATATTACATGAAAGAAAGTTTTAAAATGATTATCTGACAGACTTTAAGCAATGTGTAGTTAGGTTTTAAAAGGATTTCAGAGAATAGGGAGTTAAGTACTTTTGCCATATTATACAAGTTGGCTTCTTCTGTGTAATTTAATTATATAATAGTGTCTTGGTAGTAAAGTATTTTTTTTATAGTTTATGAGTCCCTAGTACCATATTCCATAGTCCTATTCTCAGTTAGTTTAGTATGTACATGACAGGATCTTGTGTAATGACCTGAGCTGTGAAGTATGAATTATTGGAATCCTTTGTTGGTCCTGGTTTCCTGATAGTATGCCAGTGGTTCCTTTTGATGTTTGGATCTGATGTTTTTCCTTTGAAGATGTTTGACTTTGCATTACCAGCCAGTTTTGATCTTTATAACACATTTTGATTACTACAAGGATTAAAGTTATTTTATTCAATTAATAGCCCTTTGTATTTTTTGTTGATATTAACAGGAAAGCTACCAGGATCAAAAGCATGTTTAATTGTGTTTGTTGATTCTTTTATCATATAGATGGAATTTGGCTAAGTGTGTTCCTATGAGAACATGAGCATGGTATTGGTATAAGTTTTGTTGCTTAAAATCTTTTGAAGAACAAATGTTTCATGTTGGCATCATGTTATTATATGTTTCTAAGTTTTGCTGTTATTGCAGGGAAAGTTGTTTGGGAATACAATTGTAAAAATTAATGAAGGAATGTTTAATTGCCTTGTCTCAAATTTGTGCTGTTATTGTACACATTCATCACACAACGTTTAGTAGCTTTGTTACAAACAGCTTAACTTAGCCTAGCTGTATTGGGAATTATGTATTGGAGCTGAAAGAGTGGGAGTTCAACTTAAAGGATACGATTTGGGTGGCCAAGGAAGAGGATTCATGTGACAAATGTAATTAAAGGCTGTGTGATATGTTTCCATGTACTGTATGTTATGGACATCTTTGCTATTGTAACAATAAAATTCTTGACTCGATTGTCATTTTGAGACCAATTGTTTGGATCTGCAACTTTTTTTTAGTTTGATGTTGTCCAATAGTTTGCTTGTGACTGAGGAACCCCTTTTCCAACCAGGCACTTTTAAATCATCAAGTATTGTCGATGATAAGAAGAATCTTAAAGGCAGAAAAAATGTTTTTGTCGGTTGTGGCAACAACACAGTTGAAAAGACAATTGTTGGAGAAGTTGAGATAAAGGTGGTAAAGGAAGGCAAGCTTTCCAGAAAGCTTTCCTCATTGAAACCAGGACAATTAGCCAAGAAATAAGAAAGTGATATTAACCAAAAGTTATGACTTGTAAATCAGTGTATACATTTTTCTCATGGAGCAATTAAATACATTCCAGCCTTTTGATTTATAGATTTTATTATTCTTGTTTGAAAGCATCATTTGTAAATATTTGTTTGTCTGTGTCGTAATTTATTGTGTTTCATGACTTTATTTTCCAGTGTCATCAGAATTTATAATACTAATCTTCAATTGATGAAAGGCATATTCATCTTATGTTGTTTCTGATCCTGTAGTCTTGCATTGAAGCTGACATAGCTGAGCCAATGGCCAATTATGGTCATAACATGTCTGCAATGCATAGTATCGGTTGGGCTGTCTGATATTTGTCCACAAGGAGTAGTACAATAGTTTCTTTAACAGCACAAAAGCAAAGCAATATCATTGTAGGAGCCAAAACTAAGTTTTATTTGAAAGCAGACAGTTTGCCTATCATATGAAAACAGACATCAAGTTCCAACCAGTGCCTCCTGGCTACATTTGGCTACATCTGATACATTTCCAACAATGCTAAGATTTTGGGTTTGCTTATTTCCCTACAATCCAGAGTCACTCCCAATGTCAGTTTACAGCTGACTGTGGGCATTATTTTATTGTTAATGCAGCTGCATGAATAATGTGCAGAGCAGTAAAAAAGGCTCTTTATAACCACTATTGACCAAACAAAGGCTTTCGATTCCATTACTAAAGTAGGTGTATGGAAGCTGTTAGCAACATTTATGTCTCTTCATTGAATGAACTTAACACATCAATTCCATAAAGGTACAATGACGCAAATCTTTTCTGTAGTGATTTTTCTAATCCTCTCCCAATCACTAATGTTATAAAGCAGGGATGTTTCCTGGTCCTTAGTCTCTTCTTACTATTTGCAGCAGTTTTACTCAATGATGCTACATCACAGCTAAGAAAGGAGTTTTCCAGCAAGCAACATGGGGCGAAAACAAACTTTGAGCTCACTGTAGTACATGAGCTTCAATTTACTGATGATAGTGCACTGTTTACTCATGCACTGAAAGCAGTTGTCCAACACAGAATTTGATAGCCCTGTACATAGTGGCAGAAACCTACAGAGATGTTGGGATCTGCATGGGGACATTGGCAAAGTTTTTGAGAAAGGTAATCCAAAATTTGAACAATCTTTTTGTGGTACAGCTAGATCGTCCTTTCATCTAAGTGTACTGGAATCTGTCTACATAAAAACAACAAAACCAGTACTCTGTAGGCA